>CAUYMX010062187.1:0-16742 GCA_963573855.1 Lepilemur septentrionalis | reverse complement strand
GAATTCTAAGACTTTTAAGACTATGACTGCACAGTATGTACAGTCTTGAAAGTAGAGAATTAATGAGCATTTAGAGGGCATAGCAAGGGCCAATCAGTTGTTATAATAGGAAACCTAAGTCCTACTCTCCCAGTTCTATAGAGCTATATCCCAGGGAAATGTTTCTGAGCAAAGGAATTTCTGTCTCTTTCCACAATTCTAGCAGGGTTTATGTGGCTTGCAGATATGCCCACATTTGTTCAAAAGGCTATTCATATGCTCTGAAGGTGATGCTGCCAGTGATTCAGAGCCCCTGATTACAGAGAGTATTCAGATGCCCAGAACACAATTTTGATTTCTTTACAGGGCTTGATGATTTCAACTTCTTTATCATGCTCCTTTCCCCATCATTTTCTTAGTAGAACAATGAAAGGGATTCAGATAACCTTTAATTTGCATTACAATGCCATGGTTTGATAAAGTGTCCTTTCTATAACTAGGAATTGTGTCTATAGAAACCCTAAGAAATATAACCACATTATTAAATGATATCACACAAATAGCTTTCAATGTCCATAGTAGAGCTATTAGGTCAAGGCAACTTGAAGTGCTCCATTATTGGTATGTTTGCTTTTTTTGAAGGTATAGTGATAATTTCAGTTTGATATGCTTTTTAGAAATGTTATGCTCTTTAGAGAGGAGTAAGATGCCACTTCTTTATATTTATTTACATAATTTCCTCCTCTGTGTGTTTCGCCAGGTTTTTGTTTATCTTATTGGGTCCAGTGGGGAAAGGTCAGCAGTACCATGAAATTGGCAGATCCATGGCCACCATCATGACAGATGAAGTATGTGCCACTTCTGCTTCATTTATTCACCTCATAAATATTTATTGAGTGTTTACTCTGTGCCAGGGACTCTGCTAGTTGTTGGGGATAAAATAATTATAATTGCAATGTCTGCTAGGAAGCAGTTGAGGGCACCTCTCTCAGAGCCTATTGTAGGAGGACAAAGCCCTCTGGGGGATTTTTCTTCCTATGTTATCTCTCCTTTTTTGAGTAACCAAGGATGCAGAGAAATCTTTGTTTTTGGAAAATTGTTATTGCCAAGTAAGGTATAGAGAGAAATATATTAAAGTTGACTTAACTTTCAAGAGAAGATGGTTAATTAAATATATCCAAGCTATTTACATAAAGAAACCTCACTCCTTTTCCATGTAATGAGACCAGTTTGTATGATCTGAGGCAGTGTAATGTGACTGTCCTGACTTGTCTGTATCAAAGCAACTAGACGTTGGCATTGTGTTGAATCCACAATGTGTACCCTAGTGAGCACTGCACTGCTCATGTAAGCTACAAAGCAGGGCTTTCAAGGCATGTGTCTTAGAGGCAGAGGACTGTGTGGGTTGTGTTTCATCAGCTTTCTTTGATTGGGAGGCTTATTTCATGGATGACCTTTATTAGTATTCTACCCAGTGTTTCCAATCATTATGATAAAGAAAATTTCCCATGCATCTTCCCTTTTCTTTCATTCTTTGTGGTGATATTATAGTTGTATGACTTTAATGTCATGTCTTATCTCTTCTTATACTAGCAGACATATATTTAATTATTTTTGACCTATCTCATCTCTAGGTTCACTTTTTAAATCCTCTTATCCTTGTATCTCTAAGTGCTAAACTTTTCTGCATCTCAGATCCTCATTATAAAGATAAAAATCAAAAAAATCATTTTTTAAAAATCCTTTTATCCTTGTACTTCTCTAAGTGCTAAACTTTTCTGCATCTCAGATGCTCTTTACAGAGACAAAAATCAAGAGGTTGTATCCATTATTCACCATATCCATTGGTGATTGTTTTAAGTTACTTTCAAATTTCCTGAGGATTTTTCTCTTCTCTGTAGATATTTCATGATGTGGCATATAAGGCAAAAGAACGAGACGATCTCCTGGCAGGGATTGATGAGTTCCTAGACCAGGTGACGGTGCTCCCTCCAGGGGAGTGGGACCCCTCCATTAGAATTGAGCCACCCAAAAACGTCCCTTCCCAGGTAATGTATGGACATTAGCCAATGGTGGCTAGTGTCACTTACTGAATGCCCACCATGGACAAAGCAAAGACTATGTGATATATGCTAAGTAAATCTAGATGTAGCCCTGTTTCAGGGCACCTAGAATGTTGAAACAGTAATAAAAAATAGATCTGCTGTAACATAGATTGGCTCAGGTGTGATGGGGTTAGTCAGAATTACCTGGGGATGAATTTTAAGCCAAATTTTGAAGGATTGATGTGGAATGGCAGAGAAGAAAACGGAGAACATTTCTTGGGAGTATATTGTGTACAAAGTCATCAGATAAAAGGAGCAAGTTGTATAAAGAGAGCAGCAAATAGAGGTCTCTGTATTTTTCTGACACATTAAGGATGGGAAGGGACCTCCTACTGTGCACGCTAGACACCAGTCAGGCACCTCATATATGTGAATTCAACCTTCTCTGCAAAATCTCCCAAAAGGTATTGTTATCCTTAGTTTTACAAATGAGGAATAAAACTATCTTCCAAGGCAAGGTTTTAAGGTAAAATAAGATTATACAGAGGCAGATTTGAAACTGGAACTTAGAGCACAACTGATGCCAAATCCCCCATTTTTCTGTTTCTGAGCAAAGCATAGTTAGGAGTCAGGTACTATTGGAGAGGAAGAAAAATTATATATTTTTATTCAGGAAATGTACTCGAAAGCTACAACCATCCGGGCATTTTTGCTTGCTTTTGGGTTATCCCATTGCCACTCCCTGCAAAGGTAGAAAGGACAGAGAGGTGCTGACTTTACTAATTTTGTGGTCTTCTGTTAAAAGGAGAAAAGGAAAATGCCTGGAGTTCCAAATGGAAACGTTTGCCACATAGAACCAGAATCACATGGGGGTCATAGTGGGCCAGAACTTCAGCGTACTGGGCGGTAAGTTCTGGAACATTTCACAGCTGATGCTGCTTATTGGCCAGAGTTGTGTAAAGAAATGAGGTGTCCTGTTTCATTCAGCTGCCTTCTCTGTAGGGGGAATTTGTTGGCTGGGGATGACTTTTCAAATGGAAGCACTGACTAGAAGTATTATGAATATATCAAATATCGTATTCATTCATTCAAGTTTATCCAACCACCTACCATGTCCTGTCTCACCTCTAGTCCTTCCTACACATTGTTCCCTCTGATTTGAACACTCTCCTCCTTCCTCATCTCCTGGCTAACTCCTACTTATCCTTGTCTCAGCTTAGGCACCACTTCCTTTAGAAAGTCTTCCAGGACTCTCTAGAGATGAGGTTAGGTGTTCCTTCTATGTAATATCACAGCATTGAGCTCTAACCCCACCTACATTATAGCCCTTATCATACTTTATTATTATTATTGCTTGATTTCTTGTCTTTCCTGCTAGAATGTTTGCTCTAAAAGGAGAGGGACTCCACTAGCTTCCTAGCACAGTGCCCTGCACAGAATAGGCACTCAATATCTGATGAATGAATGAATACTTTTAGAATGATGCCTGTTCTGTAGTACGGAATGGACTGGCTATGGATAAATGTCAAGTGATCATTTTAGGTTAAGAAACTCCCTTAGGGCAGGAAGATAGGTCATATTTTAGGTGTCTGTACCTCAAAATAGAAAATCTACTCTTCTAGGCCACAATTTTAAAGAAAGTTGTCCAAGGAGGAGATCCTTTATGGTAGGTGAGGGAAATAAGTCTCCAGACTAGGAGCTTTTACTTCCTACCTACCTCTCCCAGGTAGGAAAGTGGTAAAAGAGGATGATGATATTTTGGGTTGGTGTGATATCCATAAGTATCCCCAGATCATGGGAGAAGGTTGAAACTATGGATCTGGCTCTGTAAGTTGTATTGTGTCTAAAAGGATCTGCTGAGTGGAGATTCTCAGGGCAGGACTCAGATCATAGAAAGAGACTTTTACATCCTTTACTCCCTTGCCTTCACCGACTTTTCTTCTCCCTTGCTTGAAGTTGCTTTCCTTACTCTTCTATTCTCAGTACTCTACGCAATGGAAACTCGGGGTTGTTTTGGAATTATGGAGAGCAATTTATTTTTCTACTCTTGGAAATTCAGGGAAAAGTGAGAAGAGGAGACAGAGAAACAGGATAGAATGGCAGGCACTTAACTCACAGTGTCCTGCTAGAGGAGTATGTTTTCTGTTGGAGGAATGTATTTGCAGGTGAGGGAAGATTGCTATCCTCTGGGAGAGAGCATTGGTGGAAAGGAGGGGCCCCTTGATTTGAAGGGGTGACTGAAAAGAGGGAGCGACCTTTAAAAGTGAGTTAAATATTTTCTTTAAAGTTGGGAGAAGTCTGAATTGGGTGGCGAGACCTGGTATTGAGAGGCAGTTTGAGGGAAGCATCTTAGAGTGTGTTCCAGGACAGCAATTATTCAAGGAGAGGTGGCGATTTTTTAAGGAAAGTGTCTTGAGTATGGAATTTGATAACAGTTCAGAATTGTAATTCAAATTTTAGATATAAAGAGTTTCTACATCTTGGGAGTTAGAGTTTGAAAGTAGTGGAAATTATAGGCAACAGAGTTTCCCCCAAATAGATATCTGTGCAGAGGTGAGATTTCAAGTTTCCTTTGGTGCCAAAGAAAATAGAATAAACTAGAGTTGCAGGCTTTTTGAGAGGATCACTTATAATCAATTGCACATGGGGGTTTGGGAGACCATTAGATTGGATCTCAACTGTTATAAGATCTCAGAAATGGTACCTGATATCCCCAAAGAAAACTCCATGTTTCCAGGATAATTATGTTTTTAATCACAACTTCCAAGTATCTTAACTCACAAATTCAAATGGAGTTTGAAGGAGTTCTCCCCTAATGTTATATCAGGAATTTCTGGGACTGACAAAGCTGAAAGGAAGCTCTGGACTGAGAACTTAGTTCTACTTGGTATGGGAGATATTTCTTCTTTTTGAACTCCTGATGTTTTCCTCATAGACCTTAGGAAAGGACCTCAAGACACAAGACCTTCCCGCAATGGTATCCTCTTAGGCCAGGTGACATAATGCCTGCATGAGGGACCACAGTTCCAGGCCAGCTCTGGCCCCTTTCCCAGTCTCAAATTATGTAGGAGGTAAATGTGAGCCTTCCCTGCAGATGGACATCCTAGAAATTTCTGTGCCTTCCTGGACCGTACAAACTAAAAACACATTAACCCAGGTTTTATTATTCTTCAAACCAATTAATTGTGTTTCTTTGAGATGTAAAACCTGCTTTATGCATGTCATGTTGCACAATCTTGGGGCAAAGCATGGAGACTTAGCGGATGTTATCCTCGCTGGATGGAGAGGTATTTGAAGGTGGGCTGGAATAGACAGTGGGAAGGTGGGGAAGGAGACAAAGTTGAAATGGCAGTCTGAGTTCTGTATGATATGACCCTTCAAGCCAGGGCTAAGACAGTGTCTTGAACCTCCCTGATGTTGACTCAGGCAGGATGCCATACATGACAAAGAAGAAAGTATGACTAGAGTGTTCTAGGTCAGAAGCTCCACAGCAAGGAGAGGAAACTCTGAAAAGGGGTTTTCCAAGGTAGATTTTTGTCCCTTATTGGGGATGCCACTTTTGGGAAGGGCTAATGAAAAAAAGAATCAGGAGCTGCTATCTCGATGATCCCCCCCACACTTCAAACAGGTTTCTTCCAAAGCATACCAGACAAATGGATGGCTGGCCTGTCCCTAAAGCCCTCCAGGGAAGGGCTCCCTAAGTCAGTGCTCCAGATCCTAGTGACCCTCTTCACGGGTAAGTCCTTTCTTGCATCAAGCTTAAATTCATATCCCTGTGTGCCTCCTGCCCCCCAAAACTTAACATCAAAGACAGTATTGAAAGGGAAAGGAAGTCTCAAATATGGAGAGAAGTATCTATGCCTGATTAATACCTGTTGTAGATGTACAATTATGGTCTGATTTTATGCATGAATGAGGTATGAAGCTGACTCCATAAACAGTATTCAGAAATTATTTTATTAATTTACAGTTATACCATTGATATGAACCTCAGATCTTTCCCTGTCTGTTAATCACTGCTCGGCAGACAGATGTCTTCCCTTTCTGTGGCTTCTCATAAATCCATTTCACAGAAATCTTTTGTTTGTTGCTCACAGACACTCCTCTCTGAAGATGCCTCCTGTGTCCAGGGCCTGACCAATCATGGCAGCATCTCAAGTGGCCTCAGTGGGATGGGACTCACTATTATAGAAGGAGATTCTTCTCCTAGAATAATGCCCTTCAAAGCAAGGTTATTGATGATAAGGAGGTGATATTCACATGATTAAAGATGCTATGTTAGCTAAGGACCCGAAACCCTTAAATCTTGCCCCAGACTAATCACTGCTTCCTATGAGGTCCTTGAGGGGCTATTTACCCAGAGGAGAAAGCAAGACAAAGGAACACTTTACTACTAACCAGAGCCTTGGTCCCAAACCCTGAAGTGGAACTCTTGACCCAGTAGATAGTGCTTTTACCTAAGCTAGGTTTGCCAGATAGGCTAAAACTAGGGCAGGTCACAAGGTTGGCCTTGTCTCTCTCCCCTAAGCCCAGCCCCAGACTATGATGTTATAAGTTGAGGAAAGATGAATCCCAACTACATCCACTAAAACCAGAGGAAAAGGGCAAGTGGGTAAGGTAAAACAGTGTCTGCCCTGTGTCCACTTGCATGCCCATTGTATTAGCTAGGTGAAAGATAGCATTCAAGTGGAGAAAGAGCTGTCTGGGCCAGCATATAGGTCCCAGGCCACCTCATTCTCCTCCAAGATACTAGGTGACAGAAGGAAAATAAGAGTTGGTCAAGACTCCTTTCATGAGAGAGTAGCTTGTTTGTTTGTTTTAGCTTTTTATTACAGAAAATTTCAAACACATGAAAAAAGAAGACAGAATAGTATCATGAACCCTCATGTACCCAACCCATCAACTATTATTGACATTTTGCCAAGCTTGTTTCATCAATTTCTTCCCGCTTAATTTTATTTTTATGTTTTCCAGATTATTTTAAACCAAATCACAGACATCATATCATTTTACCTGTAAATACCTCAGTATGTATCTGTTTGATAAGAACATTAAAAAATTATCATGCCATTATCAAATCTAACAAAATTAAGTCATTCTTTAAATTATCTAATGCTCAGTCCATATTAAACTTTTTATGATTGTCTTAGCAACATCTTTTTAGAGTTCTTTTGTTTGACATAGGAGTCAATCAAGGTTCGCATTTGATTATAATGTTCCCATTCTATAATAGCTCCCCTTCCTTTTTTCCTATGTCATTGATTTGTGGAAGAAGCCAGGTGATTTGTGCTGTAGATGCTGAGTGGCTCCTTTTGTTACTCACCTGATAGCTTTCACCCTGGTGCAGTGACTACACTTTTTTAGAGAAAGTGGCCAAATCTGGGAGCATTCTTCTTCCTTAGTGTGGGACACCTTGTTATTGGTCTGTCTCATCTTTGGGAAGTGGAGAGGGGTCCTGAAGTCCTGCCATCAAGTCCTATTGATTCTACCTCCACATTAGCCTTTGAATCCATCCACTTTTCCTCATCCCAATCCATGCTCCATTCATCACACCACCGCAAGAGTGATCCTTCCAGAATGCATGTTTGATTGTGTTGCTCCCCTGTTTATAGTTCTTCAGTAATTTGACATGCAATTAGGATAAAGTTTTAATTCCTTAAAGCCATTTACAAGGCCCTTTGTGACTCAGATTCTCCAGCCTTGTCTATTGGAATTTGTCCTTCACGCTGTATTATCCAGTCTTAACTCTTTCAGCACCTTGAACCTGCAATGCACTCTCACCTGTAAGTGTCACCCATGCTAGGCCCTGTGCCTCATCTCAATAACTCCCAGTCCATCTTTTGAGTCATCGCAGAAATGCCCCACCCTGTTCTATGCTACCATGGCACCCTCACAACACTGCCTGTCTCCTGCACTAGACTGTTGGTCTTGGAGAGCAAGGGCTGTGTTTTGCTCACTGCTGCATCTCCAGTACCTGGCACAGTGCCTGTCGCCAAGTGTCTGCTACTACTTGACAATTGCATGAATGAATTATTATACTAATTTCTCATGAGTAAGGTGGGTAGTTGTTCAAGAAAGTGCACGTGATGGGGCTTTTTATCTAGAAAACATTTAATAAAACTAACAATCATGATATCTTGAGTTGGTTTTATGCATTTCCTAATAACAGCTCAGAATTTAAAGTTTGAAGCTAATACTTGCTTTCATGTTAATGTTTTTGAACTTTTTATTGAATGGGTAATATGCATACACAAATTAATTCTTTTTATTCTTGGGGTAATCATTCAAATTTACTGCAAGTCATACCCTTGGTTGCAAAGAGACTCTGTGACAACCCCAGAGAATTCTCCTCTACTTGGGGTCAAATCGAATCCAAAATATTACCTCAATACAGAGCATATTAGAAATGCTTTCAGATGCTTTTGTGGAAGAGGGATTGGGTTAGAGGCCTGTCTGCCGTGTTTCCACAGGCTATTTGGGGGCTTGGTGCTGGACATCAAGCGGAAGGCCCCCTGGTATTGGAGCGACTACCGGGATGCACTCAGCTTACAGTGTTTGGCCTCCTTCCTGTTCCTGTACTGTGCCTGCATGTCACCTGTCATCACCTTTGGGGGATTGCTTGGAGAAGCCACCGAGGGACGCATAGTAAGAACTTTTAACCACTTTTAATGGTTTCAAACAAGACTTAAAATATTGTGGCGGCAGCCAAGTCCACTGCAAGGTGGGGTGGGGAGAAATTATCTAGTCTAGGACTGAGGAGATTGGATTTTTTCTCCTGAATTACCATGAACTTCTGACCGTCCTTCCAAAAGGCAACACAGTTCTCCCTTTAGAACAGACTCTTCTGCTACAATATCAGTTTCAATAGCTGTTGCCCAGTTGAATTGTCTATCAATTTAAAGATAGAAAATAGTTATATTGATGCCATTTGAAAATAAGATTTCAAGTGACTCTGTATGAGAGCTTATAGTGTGAGTGTTATCATCATGCTTTCTATATACTTTCAAATACTGAATTGAGTCACTGAAGAATAGGACTTAGTTGTGGAATCATATGTGAGTGGATTTGGGCACCTGGATTATTAAAGTGATATCTCTTTATAAGAGTATTAGATGGGCTGGGTATGGTGGCGTGTGCCTGTAGTCCCAGCTACTCAGGAGGCTGAGGCAGGAGGATCGCTTGAGCTCCGGAGTCTGAGGTGAGGTTGCTGTGAGCTATGATGATGCCATTGGGACTCTAGCTGGGAAACAGAGTGAGACTCTGTCTCAAAAAAAAAAAAAAAAAGTATTAGTGGTGTGTACACATCACTCTTGCTAAGATGAAATATAAGCAAATGACTGTCAAGGCACACATGAGAGCTAAGTCAGGAATGTACACAAACTAGCATTGCTCTTTACTGATGGGCTGTGAACTCAGTGATGATTTTTTTCCCCCTCTCAGAGTGCCATTGAATCCTTGTTTGGAGCTTCCATGACTGGGATTGCATATTCCTTATTTGCGGGACAGGCTCTCACCATCCTGGGAAGTACTGGGCCAGTGCTCGTGTTTGAAAAAATTTTGTTCAAATTCTGCAAGTAAGACATTTGTTTTTCTGAAAACTCTAATTCAATGTGGTTATTGTGCTGCCAGGGTTGAATGCCAGGGTCCTATGTGAGTACAAGCTGGCAATATCATTCTAGATTGTAATAAACCTGAAAGAAGAACATTATTTGGTCTGTTGTCCTGTCCTCAGGTAGTACCACACCTAAAATAGCAGATCTCCTATTCTTAAAGAGCTTGAGTAATGTCTCTCAGTCATTATTGAAGTCTTCACTTATCTTTAAGAAACCCCTTTTCCTAGTTAATTCAAACTCCTCCATTTGCATTGCAAATCAATTTTTAATTTATCCTAATATCCCCCCTTCATTTTCTGGTTGCTAGTGATAGTGGGACTCAACCGTGCTCCAGTTTCCCTACCTTTCCTATGAAATCTGGTTTTTTTTTTTCATTTTGTATTAGAAATAGGAACACGTGGGACTAGGGCCAGCCCCTTTCTTACTGCCAGAATAAGATCTTAATCACATTGGGTAGTAGTGGCAGAAATGTTGTGAGACAGTTCCTTCCTTATCCACTTTTCATATCCTTGCCCATATCCCATGACACAAATCTTTACTACTGCTGTGCCAGGGCATTATTTAGGAGTGAAATGCAGTCAGAATTAGGGATAAACTGGATTCCAATGCTGGCATGGATTATATGAGGTGAATTAACTGTATTTCTGACCCTTTGTCTCTTAATGCCATCCATCCATGCTTTTTGATGAACTTTGGTCTTGTTTCAGAGACTATGCTCTTTCATACCTCTCTCTTCGAGCTTGTATTGGACTGTGGACCGCCTTCCTGTGTATTGTCCTTGTGGCAACTGATGCTAGTTCACTTGTCTGCTACATAACCCGCTTCACTGAAGAAGCATTTGCCTCCTTGATTTGCATTATTTTCATCTATGAAGCAATAGAAAAGCTGATTCACCTGGCAGAGACCTACCCCATCCACATGCACAGCCAGCTGGACCACCTTAGCCTCTATTAGTAAGTGTGCTTTTTGCTTACTTTTTTGTAATTGAGCAAAGCACCTGAGTTTAATTGCTGATGTAGTGTGCCAGGCAGTGCTTGCAGCTTCTGGTAAGGAAGTGTCTTGGCCCTCTGCTCAGAGATGGATGAGGAGACTTGGAGGAATGCCAGAGGAGAACAATCAAAAGAGATGACAAAGTTAGACTAAGAGGGAAACACAGAGGGGACTTGAGAAATGCTTTCCATAGCATATCTTTTGGTTCTATGCGTTGAAACAAAAATAGGCTGTAAATGTATCAGGGAGAATTTGAGGTAGTTATGGGGAAGAACTTCTTTTTGCAGGAATTGTAAACCCCTGGACCGTGTTACTAAGTGAGAGAATGGACTCTTTCTCTGAAAATACGTACAAGCAACTCTTAGGAATCATTAGGTAGAGTTGTATTAATAATTCCTTTCAGATCCAGGGATCTCTCTCACCATATCATAAAGATCTAGAAACTTATTTACTTCCTAGATTTCAACCCAAGAGACTATGATTTCTTCAGGTGTTCAATATAGTTTGGATTATCTGGAAAAGAAACACAGAATCTGGCTATGTTTTCATCCATCCAGGAAAGTCTGGTCCTATAAATCATTTCTTCTCTAGAATAGTATTCTCCAAATTATGACTAAAGATCCTCTTCCTTAAGCTCTGGACATCAAGTTCTCTCCTTCTGGCTGTATAGTTCTGCTGTGGAGGATCTGGTTGTAAAGCAAACAATTTCAACCTGAAACTGCCTGAGAAGAGAAAGCACACTGCATGGAGGCATCTGCCAACCAGCCACAAATGAACTTTTACGTATTCTAGTTACTCATTCATTAACCTTTTTGAAATCAGAATTAATAAAAAATTTATTAGAATTTTAATTATTTTATTACAAAGTAGCAATGAATATCTTCAAAGCCTAGTGACAAGCCTAGCTTGTTAGCATTGGAATTCTCATTTCTATAAGTAAGGTTCATTCTTTGACCTCTTTTTATCATTTGTTTATTCATTTAACAAATATTTATTGAGCCCCTGTTATGTGCCAGACATTGTTTTAGGCCCTGGGAGCATAGTGGTAAACATGACAAAGGATCTATCCTTATGAGGCTTATACTCTAGCGGGAAAAGACAGACAAAAGGGACCAGCCCTGGATTGGATAGACTTTGGACCTGGAAACTGTAATTGTTTGTTAATAAGGCTCAAGATGATATTTTTCTTGTATTCCAATGTTGGTTCATATGGTGCTGATGTGAAACTAGAACTCCCCAACTCTTTACATAAATTTATGTTAATATGTGTGGAATTGATTATTTAAAAATAGACTTTATTTCTTAGAACAGTTTTAGGCTCTTAGCAAAGTTGAGTAGAAAGTACAGAGAATTTCATATATCCCTTGCTCCAACACATACACAGTCTCCACCATTATTCACATCCCACACCAGAGTTATGTATTTGTCACAATCAATGATGCTACATTGACACATCATTATCACCCAAAGTCCACAGTTTCCATTAGGGTTGACACTTGGTGTTGTACATTCTCTGAATTTTGACAAATGTTTAATGACATGTATCCACCATTATAGTATCATACAGAATAGTTTCACTGCCCTAAAAATCCTCAGTACTCTGCCTGTTCATTATCCCTCCCTCCCCCGCCAACCTCTAACAACCACTGATCTTTTTACTGCTTCCATAGTTTTGAATATTCCAGAATGTCATATAGTTGGAATCATACAGTACGTAGCCTTTTCAGACTGGCTTTTTTCAGTTAGTAATATGTACTTAAGGTCCTTCACATATTTTCATGGCTTGATAATTCATTTCTTTTTTGTGCTGAATAATATTTCATTGTCTGAATGTACTATAGTTTATTTATCCATTCATCTACTGAAGGACACCTTGGTTGCCTCCAAATTTGGAATTTTTCAAATCTAAATGTAGGGCTTTAGAGCTTTCCCTATTACTTTTAATTTTGTTGGTTTCCTCCTATTATTCTAACCTGTTACTATCTTTTTTAATTTTAATTCTGGTCATGCTGTATCTTAGAAGGCATGCTTATTAAATTCACAGATAATACAAAGTTGATAGGAATGGCTGTGTCATTTGACCATTTTTTGGAGCCAGTTCAGGTATGAAACATGCTAGAATTGGGAGTCAACATTGTGCCCAGTGGGACAGGTGTGGTCTGGTCTGGTGTGGATAGAAGAAGAGGCCTGGGAAAGTTAATGGAGCTTCCAGGCCTGGCTCTAGCATGAGTAGCCCTGAAATAGCCAAGGTAGTAGAATATTATCAAGGATAATGCAGTGTCAGGAAGCACTTGCATCACAATTCTAGGAGACAATTTTTAAAACAAGAGTGTGATGAGGGCATATAGGGAATAAGATATTCAGGCTTGGAGGAAGTTGTTGGGAACTGATTGGGGTATCAGTAGGTCTCCTTGTGATATAGACTGAATTTCATAACAAGAGCCTAAGAGATAGAAACTGAACAAGAAAACGACCAGGACTCATTCTGGGTACATCATATGCCAAGTGTGGTTGTCAGCACGATGTAATCCAAGACCCACACACTGATTTGAGTCCATCTTTAGTAACGATCAAATGAAAAACTGGAGTGTGGCTGGGCCTACCGATGGGCCTCAACCAATAGGACCCACCTCAGGGATCTGAAGTATGCAAAGGAGAAACAAAGCAGGCTCTGACAGAGCCTTAACTCAGTCATGGCTAAAAACATTTAATCGAATATTTACCTGCTTTCCTTAGGAATCTTTTTTATTTTTCCCCTCAGCTGCAAGTGTACTCTCCCAGAGAATCCAAACAATCACACCCTACAGTACTGGAAGGACAACAACATCGTGACAACAGAAGTCCACTGGGCTAACCTGACTGTCAGTGTAAGTCTGGGAGCTGCCAGATGTCTTAGCCCTGTGACCACCAGGTTTAGGAGGGACTTCTAGGTGGAAGAGGGGTAGGCCTTTGGCAAACTCTGGCATTTACAGAAATAGAGCTTTTTTTTTTTTTTTTTTTTTAAATAACCCTATTCTTACTTACTTTCTTTTTCCTTTACCAAAATTCTCTTGAACATAAAGGGAGAAGATTATCCCTCTCTTTTCTCCTACACACATCCTACCCAGTAACCCTGAACTAAGGTTAGGTAGGGATAAAACCATGCAGGGCAAGGGGTAGATCCAGGCTTTTTGGGGCTTGAGGAATATTCAAGTTTGCAAGTCCTCTAATAAAAACAATACAAATTGCTAGGGTCTTCCTAGGGCCTTAGAAACACTATTTGTTCAGAGCAGTTCTAGTTTCATTTTGAAGTGTCTCAGGTAGGACCATAAATAGTCATCCTCTTTGAAAGAGGCCTGTGCAAGGGAGAGCCCCATAACCACATGGAGGGCCAGTGGATGCTGCTGGCAGCCTGAGCTCCCCACCAACTATGGGGTGACAGTGAGTGGTGGACTCAGAAGGAAACAGGTATTTATTCCCTGTATATGCCTTTCATTACCCAGAAATGCTTGTTCCTTTAGGAATGCCAGAAGATGCATGGAGAGTTCATGGGATCTGCATGTGGCCATCATGGACCCTACACTCCAGATGTGCTTTTTTGGTCCTGTATTCTCTTCTTCACTACCTTCATCCTCTCAAGTACCTTAAAGACGTTTAAGACAAGCCGCTATTTCCCAACCAGAGTAGGTAGCATGTTCATGCATTTCTTTTGTGTTAGAATCTAATATAACAGAACCTGTTCGCAGCCTCTCTGTTGCTTGTGTAGTAGATTAGCAGGGTGGAGAGCTCCAGATGTCTTGATGAGGCATACTAGCATTCTCTTTTAGTGTTTGGCAGCCTTTTTCATAGATCTGTGTTGTGGAATGAGGGGTTAATACGTAAAACTTTTTTGATTTAAAAATGCCAGGTATGGGGGAAAGGGAGTGACTACTGATAGGTACCGGGTTTCTTTTTGGGATGATGAAAATGTTCTAAAATTGATAGTAGTGATGGTTGCATAGCTCTGAAAATATTCTAAAAACCATTAAATGATACATTGTAAATGGAAAAAAAAGATGCCAGGTAAGTTTAAGATGGCAGTAATGTTGTCTAAAAGCTATTAGAAATAGCATTTCCAGAATGCTGTTAAATTTCATTACTAGAATTCTGGGATACCTAGCATATAATATTAATAGCTAGAGCTGGCTCCTGAATACAGTAAATTGGTATCATCATCTTGGATACTTTAGGGGACCCCAAAGTGTCCTCCCAGGGCTGGCTCTTACGATAGCTTATGAAATCACTGGCTTCATTGACTGCAGCAGCCAGCTTGCTCTTGACTTGGTTTGCATGACTATTTGAAGCCTCCACAACCTTTCCCTGATACAGATAGCAGTGTTTGTATCATGAGCAGGGCTTCTGCCAGTTTTGGCAGGGCAGAATTACTTAATAGAAGCTGAGTGTAGAGTAACTACATGGGCTGTTTCTTTGTCGAGGGGATCTAAAGAAGAAGGAGGAGAGTGGCTCATCACATGAAGTCAACACTAAAAATAATACATGTATGAATTACTTGCATTCATCAGTCACATGGGAACATCTACAATGAGTGGCCATTACATTTGCCATTTGCCATATCAAAAAAATAAAAAAAGAAAGAAAGAAAGATGGGTTATCTACAATGACCACAAAGTTTGTGCCTCAGAAAGGCCCCAAAGACCTGGGCTACATGTACTTATACCACAGTATAACAAACTGAACCTAAAACATACAAATCAACAAGAAGAAGCTATATACTTTTTTTTTTAAGAGACAGGGTCTGCTATGGTGCCCAGGCTGGTATTGAACTCCTGGGCTCAAGTGATTCTTCTGCCTCGGCCTTCTGACTAGCTAAGACTAAGGCACATGCCACCATTTCTGGCTAATTTTTTATTTTTTGTAGACAAGGGGTGTTGCTATGTTGCCTAGGCTGGTTGCAAACTCTTGGCCTCAAGCAATCCTCCTGCCTTGGCCTCCCAAAGCACAGTAATTATAGGTATAAGCCACCATGTCCTGCCATACATCTTTTTAATTTGCCACCAAAAAAAAAAAAAAAAAAGAAAAAAAGAAAGAAAAGAAGTTGGGACAGCTAGACATGAAGGAATACATGGGGTATTTGTGGTTTATTTAAAGAGCATAGTGATTTGATATCTTCAGAAATAGAACTGGGAAGAAACTTCTATTAGTAATAATACACTATTGCAGGTAGTTTTTATGAATGTTCAAGAAGAGGATGATAGAAAAAGATTTTTATATTGCTGGTGGGGGGTCTGCCATCAGCACATCAAAAATGGGGTTGTGCTCCCTCTATTTTGCTTCGGGGGTCTGTGGTAGTGGCCTCCAGAGAAACCTATCAGTGTGGCCAATGGTGTGGCCTTACCCACAATAAATGAAAAGCCCACTTTTGTTTCATGTAGAAAATCATCAATTGGGTGGGGCTTTATTTGTGACATAATTTTTCTCATTGTACACTATAATTTCTGACCTATGTATGTATAATGGAGCATTTGCAATGAAAGACATTTTTGATTTAAGTCATATCAAAATTCATAATATAATTGTGTGGAACATGTGTGAGATTGTGAGAGCTTTACAGTCTACTAGAAAATCTGTGATGGGTTAGTTTTTAAAGGCTAATCGGTTGGTATTAAGCATATCTAAAAAAAGCAAGTAAACATTTTAATGAAACTGTAACTCAGGAACAGTTTAAAAAATGAGCTCCTCCTTTAGATATTAAGGAGTAAAAAGGACTGAGTTACCCCTTTAAGTGCTGTCAAGAATTCACTTGAGTTTGTGACATTTGGTGGTATAATGCTAGATGCCCACAGCGGCATAATATTGTACTTTGCCAAAGGCAGATAATTTCTGTTTGTCAGCAGCCCTTTCCCCAAAAGGTATAGTGTTTATTTTTAGTTAAAATAGCTAATCTCTAAACTGGGCGCGGTGGCTCACGCCTGTAATCCTAGCACTCTGGGAGGCTGAGGCGGGCGGATCGCTCAAGGTCAGGAGTTCGAAACCAGCCTGAGCAAGAGTGAGACCCCGTCTCTACTATAAACAGAAAGAAAGAAATTAATTGGCCAACTAAAGATATATATAGAAAAATAAGCCGGGCATGGTGGCA
>CAUYMX010062182.1:0-16543 GCA_963573855.1 Lepilemur septentrionalis | reverse complement strand
ACTTTTCAAAAGAAGACAGAATAATGGCCAACAAACATATGAAAAAATGCTCAACATCTTTAATCATCAGGGAAATGTAAATCTAAGTATTGGTACTTTATAAATATTAAAGAACATATGTATTGAATTCATAATATTATGAATACTTATATCAGGCTATATTGGTGTAACATAAGTACACATGAAATAAGTTATAATTAGTTCATATGTAAATGAATATGTGACTATATGAGTTTAGATTTTAATTTCATATTAATTCCTTCTCATTTCTTTAGATTTTGAACTCAATTATTTAATTATTTTGATATGTTGATTATTTACTTCTAAGAAGTAATAGTAAAATTGTTTCTCATGGAAATTATTAAAGCAACACTGAGGTTTTTGACTCATGTTTAAAAACAACTACACCTACGACTAACTTTTTTAAGGGGAAAGGATGCACTCTATTACTTAAAATTCTGAAGGATTTAAAAGCAGATTCAACTATGATGTGGAATTAGCAATGAATGGAGATATTAACCGATATATTAAATATAAGGGCAGATGAGATAATATGTGAATAAGAAAGAATTGTCCAATAATACATGAAGGCTTTATACTTGCAATCTAGCTACTAATGAGGCTTCTGTCCTGTGTACTCTCCTTAACACTCAACACTTTAGAGATTATTGTTTTAATACCCATATTAGTCACATATTTGAGTAGCCTCTTTTCCTCAATTGTCTGTGACCTCTTTGGTACCCTTAGGGACAAAAAAGAAAGTAAACCTAAGATATGTGAACCTAAGACATGGTCCATTCTGAATAAATACTTAAGGACTGCTTCCTCTTAATTACTATTTATGCAAAGACTTGTAATCTTTAAATGGACACACTGTCTAGCATTTGTAGTCATTGTCCTTGGTACTTGATTTATCTCCTTCATTTTAGAATATGTCCTCAATGAGAGAGGTGTTGCACTTGGTACTTTTTGGTTCACATCAGAGTGTAGCAAAGCTTTGGTCAGAAAATTGATGCCCATTACATACAGTCTGACTGACATATTTAAAAGAATATTTTTGTAGTTAAATATGTCTATATTTATATACCCTGCAGTATATTGAAACCACCATGATAAACACATACCCATATTTACTTAAAGACAGATATTCCTCAGTTTTTCATTGGTAGTCATGTAAAAGCAAAACCATTTCTGAATACTGCATTACGAGATGCTTAAATACTGTTAATTCATATAAAATTGTGTATTAGCAGGGTTCAAATAACTCTTTTAGAATCAAAAATTAAATTTGGATATTATTTCATAGTAATATAGTAATTTTCATCTGTAAGCCTAGATAAGTAGCAGCTCTGTCATTGATTATTATGCTTATCTAATGTCACAAATCATTTGGTGAAAGAAATAAGCAGTGTTCATTTCTTAACTGTCAAGAAATGTTGATGTAAGTTTATGAATAAGTATTTTTGATAAATATATCCCATCTAGTATTTGAACATGAAATCTCAAAATTATCCCACATCTAGTTTATGATTTTATAGTTCGAGCTTTCCATTTTATAATTGTGTAGTTATCATGTTTTCTGACAATAAAATATATGATCAAGATATGAAATCCCTAAGGAAGATAGAATTACACTATAATCTTAGAAAGATATTTGTGATAAAAACATGTTGCATATATGAATTCAACTACTGATTTTTCTATACATACCAAATGCATTAGGGCTCCAATTTCATTACTTTTATTATGCATTAATTATTTCAAAAATGGACTAATTTATTTGATAGAATTTATTTTTCTTTTGTCTTCAAAGATAAGTAATGAATATTTATTAGTCAATGGTTGCAAGTGTTTTAGTTAACTATGGATGTCATGGGAACATAACATACTGTAATACCTTTTAACTTGTAATACTATAGCTTTTAAGATCTGTCAATCAGTTTTCAGCTAACAGCTATGGCAGATATAAGTGCATGTTGTTTCATTTAGACATCAAAATGAATGCTATTAAGAATAACTAATTAACTTTGAATTGATAGCAAAGTTAAACTAAACCTGCAGGTAAAGTGCAGCTCATGAAGTATTTTAAAATACCAGAAGATCATTTGTATTATAATCCTTAAGGCGGTTCTTTGGATCACAAAAATTGTCAGGATTTGGTCCATTAAACCTCCACAAGATAAATGGATAAATTATAACATTTAGATAAAGACAATTTTACCTTAAGGAAAAAAAAACTTGGAAATACTGTGGGAAAGATTTTGCCATCCATTTTGTATGCATAAGAGCTATAGCTCATTTGTGATATTACTCACTTATTTCAAGAGAACTTTAAAAATACTTTATTGCAGCTAGCAAGCAAATTTTCTGTCTTATGCAATTCAATGAGGTAATATTTGTGTTATAATATTGAATACCATCAAACATAAAATATACGTATACACATATCCATATATAAAATAAAAACATTTTGTTTTATTTTTTTCTATTTAAGATAAATGCTGAATTTTAGCCAATTTGAAAAATTCAACTTATAGCAATTTTGAAACAAAGAAAAATACAAAACTACATTACAAAATGAGATATATGTATACCATGGAGTACTCCTCAGCCATAAAAAAAATGATGAACTACCTATCGTATTTTCCTGGATGGAGCTGGAGCCCATTCTTCTAAGTGAAGTATCACAAAATGGAAAAACAAATACCGCATGTACTCACCATTAAACCATTAACCTGGTACTAATTGATCAACACTAATGTACACGTATGGGAAGAAACATGCACAAGGTGTGGGCAGGTGGGAGCAGGGAGGAGGAGGGCACGTGTATTTTCACACATAACAGTTACAGTGCACACTGTCTGGCGGAAGGGCATGCTTGTCCAGCAGTATAAAGGTAATGTATGTAACCAAAACGTTTATACCCCCATAATACTCTGAAATAAAAAAAGAAAAGAAAGATAAAGGAGCTCTATTTGCTATTTTCTATTTTTTCAACAAAGTATGATGCAAATTGTCTGCTAAAGGATAGTTCATGAGAAGTTGTAAGATAAATTTAATAAGTTATATGAGCCTCAATTAATTTATCCATTAAACATTGCAGTGTTGTCAATTATCACTCATTTTTTTTTGCCTACAAAATGAGACAGCATCTAAATTTATCTGTAGTGAATTAGTTCCTATTTTACTTCCTAGTCCTCTGCAATCTTCAGATACTGTTAAGACGACTTGGTTTCCATTAAGTTGGTTGCAAATCTGTAAAACTTTTGTTATTTTAACTTCTGGATTTTATTATTAAGTTATAAAACAGGTTAAATTATTTACCCTAATCATCTACAGTAAGCCTCTGAAGAACTAGAAAGCCATTGAACATTTTGGCTACAGTGTTAATTATTTTATTTCTCCATTGGACAATGCCAGTAACAAAGTTTAACTGAGTACCAATTTACAGTAGATAATGGGGAATTATATAATCTACTTAGATACACTAAGTGTCACTAAATTTCACATAGATTCTGCATTTAATGGAAGAAGAAAGATAAATCCAAAAACATGTTTTTGATTTTCCTAAAAGTCTTCAAATAGTGAAAAGAAACACTCAAACTGGAATTTAGGGCCGCTGATCCTCAACGCAGTGTATTTTCATTATAACACTTTACTTTCTAGTTTTAAGTTATGTACTTAGGATTAAAGGCAATAATTATGTTTCAAGATGTGTTCCTTTGGAAACTATTGTCATGTAGTTAATCTTTCTGAAATATAACCAAAAAATAATTAATATTATTTTTGGTTATTTTGTTGATTTTATCTAATTACTAAATAGTTATGTCAGCACATAAATCAAGATTTATTAATGATAGCGAGAAGCAGAAAAAGGAAAATGCTTCACTATATTTTACGTTACTTTAATGGTAAAAATTAAACTACTATTATACTGAAAATTGTGTTAAAGTACATTTTATACTTCGGATGATGCATCTTCTATTGATTGTGATGGTTTAGGTATAATTTTCTGGCTCTTCTTGAACATACACAAAAATTAGTCATTTTCTTCTCCTACTAAAATAAACACTAAATACACCACCTACTCATGCAATCAGAGCTCAATTTCTAAATTGCTACAATGAACTTCAAAAAAAATTGCAATCATCAAGATCAAAAGAAGTTTGTAGGCCTAAAGGTCAAATTTAATTAGATGTTAGACTACATAAAGGCTAATAAAAGTGAGAGCACAAAAAGTATTTGGATTGTATTTTAAGAAATGATGGAACAAGTTCTCCCCATAGTAGAATAATTTAAATTGAACTTCTCAATAAATTACATTTTTATTAATAAATGAGGTGACACAAGACCTGAAGAACAGGCCCCACTTGTACTCACCATCTAATTGGTATTGACTGATTAACACGATGGTGCTCAAAGGGTGGGAGCGAACACTGGGGAATTGGGGGGTGGGGGGTAGACCCAAGTCTGAGCAACGTGGGGGGGTCACTGTGGAGGGGTGGGATATGCTTGAAAAGTAGTTGGAGAGCGAAATTAGGGGTCTCAATAGGGGAAAGGAATTCCTCAAAAACTGATTCATGTGATTAACTGTACACCTCGGTAAATTCACTGAAAATCATTCAATTGTACACTTAAAATGAAGTGTTGGATGTACGTAGATACAGTTGGAGCACTATGTATGTACTCTATGGACTACTTTGACAGAGTAGGTTTTTGAATGTAACAAGATAAGTCAACTTGAGTGGTAATATATTTTGGGAAATCAGCTCACTACAAATTGTGACTGTAAAAATTGTACTGTAAATGCTTTGTAGTTTTCCCCCAATTAAATAAAAAAGGCAATACCTTTTATTATAGCCTTGTATTTAATTTTTAGTTTTCTAAGTTTTTTACTTCTTAGCCTGGATGATTGATTTTTAAGCCATCCTCTTTTTCTAATGAATGCATTTCAAGGTTCAGATTTAGGTATAAATTAGGGTTATACATGTCCATCTAAGTACTGCTTTGGCTGCACCCTGCAAATTTTGAGATATTGGTCTTTCATTATCATTCAGCGAAAAATATTTTACAACTTTCTTTGTGATTTGTTACTTGATTTGCAGGTTCTTTAGAAATGTATGTTTCATCCCCAAATATTTGGGGCTTTTCTAGGTATCTTTGTGTTAATGGTTTCTTATTTAATTTTATTGTGATTTTTATCAAGGAAGGATGTTGAGCTTTGTCAAATGTTTTTCTGTGTCAATTAAGATTATCACTTGATTTTTATCTTTTGCTCTGTTAATGTGATGGATCCCAGTGATTAATTTGCATGTGTTAAATAAACCTTGCATACCAAGGATAAATCCCATGTTGTCATCATGTATAATCTGTTTCATGTGTTCTTGTTTGAGAGCATGTTGTTTAAACTTTCAATCCTTTTGAATTCATTGAGACTTGTCTTATACTTTATTTTGACAACTGTTCCATGTGATCTTAATATCTGTATTAGCACACCAAATCAAGTGGCATCAGAAACACTAAAGTAAAAGTGGCTTAAACAATGGCTTAACTATTATTTCTTTAACAGTTTAAACATAAAGATCCCAGGGCTGATAATGGTTGTTCCATGGCAGCTCTATGCTCTGCCTTCTTCAACAGTCAACTTCCATGTTGTGTTACAACTTAACTGCTCTACCTCCACATCCTCTTGCCAGCCAATGGGAGAGGGAAAAGAGGACACATATAAAGGATGTTCATTTACTATAGGACACATCATTCTGATCTTCCATCTACAGGCCTGCAAATAGGCACATGGCTCTACCTAGCTGCAAGGGAAGCTGGAAAATGACTGGTGTATAGGTTAAATTTGTTAGTTCTAGTTCCAGACAAAGAAGGGGCAAATGGTGATTGGTGGCACTGAGCTGTCTTCTATGGCTCCTAGGACAATGTTCTCACTTGTCCAGAGTCCAACTCCCTGTAAGAAAAAATATTTATGAGGACAATCTTTCACCAGATCTTGTGTTTACAGGCTTATGTATATGGATAGAGGTTACTCAAGGGATTCTTCCTTAAAGCAGAAAACTTCCCCTAGTGATTTTACTTGGAAAACTTTCAAATGCTTAGTAACTCTTGCTTAGAGAGATTATGTTCCTCCTTAACAGGGACTCCCATGTCATTATTATATATATATATACACATATATATGTGTGTGTGTATATATATATGTGTGTGTGTATATATATATATATACATATATATATTCTTAAGTAGCCTGTGGTCAATGCTGAGCTTGCCCACCTTAGTTCAAGCTCAGGGAAGCATAGCCATCTCCTATCTTCTCTTGGGTTGTATTGCTCAGAATATTTGGGTACATTTGCAAGCCAAGAAATATTCCATGGGCAAGGGAACTGATACATGTCTATGAAAATGAGAAACAACAATATTTTCTCTTGATTCACAGATATTGCTGATTGTGAGACTGGGCAGGCAAAGTGCAAGTTTATAAAACCTTGTGAAAAAAAAATCAGAGCTCTGGTTTGCAGTTGTGTGTTAAAATATCCTTTATTCATCTGGGAGGCTTCTTTTCTTGATATTCATTTTCAAGGTTGTTATGGTAAGAACCTCCTAATACTCTTTCCTCCATAAAAAAGGATGGGGGTGGCAGCTGGGGAGAGCTTCTGGGAGCTACCAATTTCAGTCCAGGGTGAGAAAGGAGAGCTCTGTCCTAGCCAACATGTCTATTTCCTTTATCCTTGTCCAAGGAGACATTGTCCAAGCCCATAACATAAATAACCATCTCTGTATAGATTCTGTGCAGTTTATGTCACCTATACAGTTCTCTTTCCTGGCCTTTGAAAAAGACATCTTTAAATTTTTTCTGCATTTGTCTGTTGATTTGTCTCTCACTCATCTGAAATTCAATTTTTTTTATCTGTCTAACTGTCAATGTCCTAAAGCCCATGAGTTCATGCCATTAGCTCTGATGCCAGCGCAATGCCAAGTCTTGTCTCAGCCTTCCCTATTTCCTTATCTGTAACTTCTTTCTCCAACAATGAGAAACCTGGCTCCTGCTATCGACAATATGTTTATCTAATTGTTCAATCCTAGCATGAGTCCATGTTTTGAGTTAGATGGATTGGATGTAAGTGCTGCCTCATCCCCTCCCTAGCTGGCTCTCAGTTGCTGATTTGACTTCTATATGCCTCCTCTGTAAATGGGAGTAGCACTAAGATGTACGTGTTAGTTATGTGCTGCTGTGTAACAAGTACCCCCCCAATTTAGTGGCTTCAACAACACATATTTATTATTTCAACATTTCTGTGGGTCCAGGCGAGGCTTAGCTGGGTCCTTTGCTTTGGAGTCTATCACAGCTGCCATCAAGGTGTTTTCTGGACTATGTTTCTTCTGGAGGCTTGACTATGGCAGGATCTGCTTCCAAGCTCACTCACAGGGTTGCTGGAAAGATTCAGTTCCTTAAGAGCCCTTGGACTGAAGCCCTCAGGTCATATTCAGTGGTTGATGGGGGGCAGCCATCAGTTCCTAGATGTATGGGCATCTGTCACTGGATTTATTATAGCAAGGATTGGAAATAGCTAGAGAGAGTAAATAACACAAAAGTCATACTCTTATATAACCTAATCAAAGAGGTGACATCCTATCACTTTTGGTGTAGTCTGTTCATTACTAGCGAGTCACTGGGTCCTGTCCACAGTAGTGCGAGGAGATTACACAAGAACATGAATCCCAACAGGCAGGGATAATTTGACGCCATTTCAGAATCCAGCTGACTGGGTTGAATATTGTGCTCCCAAAATTCATGTCCACCTGCAACCTGTGAATGTGATCTTATATGGAAATAGGGTCTTTGCGGATGTAATCTAGATGAGGATATACTAGTTTAGGATTACCCCTGCATCCCATATAACTGGTGTTCTTATAAAAAGAGGGAACTTAGGAAACAGAGACACACACATAGAGGGAAGATGGCCACATGTAGACAGAGACTGGAGTTATGTTGGCACAACCCCAAAAATGCCAAAGATTATTGACAACCACCAAAAGCTAGAAGAAGCAAGGCAAGATTCCTTCTTATCACCTTCCTTAGAGGTAACATGGTCCTGCTGACACCTCGACTATGGACTTCTATCCTCCAGAGCTGTGAGACAGTAGATATATGTTGCTCTAAGCCTCCAGTTTGTGGCACTATGTTATGGCAGCCCTAGCAAACTAGTACATCTCATCGTCAGTTTATGATCATTAATGCATGTGAAATACTTAGCAGGCCTAGGTACCTAGGAAGGCTCTATAAAAATTAGCCCTTATGCTACATAACCCTGTTATAGAACCCTCTGCATTCTCTTAGAGGAGATAGTGTAGATGTAATGTGTCAACAACTGCTTCTGTATTATTAACTCAGTTAACACTGATTCCTCCAGGAAGCCTTCCATACAACCCTGATGTGTCGGGGTTCTCTGCTGTGTGTCCCCATGTCATCACCTCCTATTTTTTAAGAGTATCACTTGCAATCTCTTACTTATTGCTTTGTAGTTATGTGCTTAATGCCTTTCCTTCCAGACTGCAAATTCCACAAGAAGACACCCTTGGTCTCTTTTACTAACCTCTATCCATGTGGTTTAGCATCATGTCTGGTTTTGAGTAGGTGCTCAGTGAATACTGTTGACTGAAGTTTTAAATGGGAAGCTGCATTCTAATTCCTTTTTATAATTCTACTGTAGAACACATTTTGGATGTCTTAGAGGGAAATTCGGGTAGGCTGCAGAAGCATCAGGGAAAGACCCAATTTGAGGCTGACTGGAAGAAGTGATGTGAGCAAGGGTGGGTTCTCTCTCATATCCCATTTAATGGGTACTTTTCCCCTAGAGAACAGTAGTGAAAAGACACCATCAGAAGTGAATACTCAGGTAAGTGGTACCTGAGGGGTGGTACTGGGGTGAAGCCTGGGTGTGGGAAGCAGCTGGTCCATCTCACCACATCATCTCCTGCTGTAACACCAGCAGGTTCCCTGCGATTTTTAGGATGGAGTAGTTCTCATCCAGGGACAATTTTGTCCTCTACCCCAAGGGTCATGTGTCCATGTCTGGGGCACTTATGCTTGTCATAACATTAGGCATAGGGGGAGGGTGTGCTCCTGGTATCTAGTGAATAAAGACCAGGGACAGAACTCAACATCCTACAATATCCAAGACAGCCTCCCACAACCAGGAATTGACTGGTCTCAGATGTCAGTAGAAATTAAGAAACTCTGTGAAGAGTGACAATTGCTCAACTGTCATTTAAAGACCTATGTCACTGCCTGGAACCTCATATCCACCCTACCTAGTAGCACCTTAATCAATACTGTCTTCTGGGCTCACCCCTACCACATTTATGCATATTTCTGCTTTCTGAAGTTTTAGTGAAGGTCTAACTAATTAGCTTTATTTCTTTGAAAGAAAAATATGATGAAGAAAGAAAACAGAAAGGACTTTGCAACAAAGCCTACACAAGTACTCCAGACAGTGGAATTGAGTGTCTGGAATGGGAGTTCTGCTTTTCAAGGAAAGGGTGGAGATTCTGTGTTTGGTACAGGTAAGAGGTGCTGAGTAGACTCCTGTGACCTCCATAAAGAAATCTGGGTTCTGGCATGGGCGGGACCTATGAATGATAAAATCAATGGGCTCCCAGAATGACAGTCTTCCATGCTAACATTACAGGAGTAAGGCTCTGCTTTCAAAGACATAAATTCAAGGGACAGGAGAATAAACCAGCTCTCTTCTCCATTCCAACCTCCCTTAATATGGTGAAAATTACATAGGAACACATCCACCATCCTACCATGGCTGCTAGAAAGGAAATCACTTTGGATTGTGTTCCTACTCTACTCTCACATACTCAGGACAACATAGAATACTTCATCTTTGGTCAGGAAAATATGTGTGGATGTTTTTCCTCCACACTAAACAAGCAATTCTCCAGCAGATGCCAGCTGGGTGTCCTGTCATTCAATTCTGACATTATCTACCTGGAGATATGTCAGATCCCTCAGTTTGAGGGCTTAGGCCCACAAAAGCGTTTTCAGTTCAGACACCAATTGCAAGTCCCAGGTTGTAACCTATACTTCTGACTATGTCTGGCTATAAATCAGAATGTCGTGACCTCCTTAGTTGAGTTTGATTAATTTGCTCACTGAACTCGGGGAAGCACTTTACTTGCATTAATCCATTTATTATAAAAGATATTACAAAAGATACAGATGACCAGCTGGATGGAAGAGATGCAGAGAACAAGGGTTGGGATAAAGGGATATGGCACTTCCAAGCCCTCTTTGGGAATGTCACACTCCAGGAATCTTCAAATTTTCAGCTACCTGGAAGGTCCTGGAGCCATCTTAGTCTGGACTTTGATGGGTGCTTCATTACTTAGGCACAACTGATGAAAGAGGGAGGGATAACTGGAAGCTATTTCAGAATCTGGCTTAGATGGTTGAATACTGTGCTCCCTAAATCCATGTCCACCTGCAACCTGAGAATGTGATCTTATTTGGAAATAGGGTCTTTGCAGATGTAGTCAAGTCAAAATGAGGTCAAACTACATTAGGATGGACCCTGCATCCCATATAACTGGTGTTCTTATAAAAAGAGGGAACTTAGGAAACAGAGACACAGACACAGAGGGAAGATGATCATGTATAGACAGACACTGGAGTTATGTTGCCACAACACCAGGAAGGACAAAGATTGCTGGCAGCCACCAGAAGCTAGAAGAAGCAAGGCAAGATTCCTCCTTAGCACCTTCCTTAGAGGAAACGTGGTCCTGCTGACACCTTGACTATGGACTTTTATCCTCCAGAGCTGTGAGACAGTAGATATATGTTGCTTTAAGACACCAGTTTGTGGCACTATGTTATGACAGCCCTAACAAACTAGTGCACCCCACATATTCTTTATGATTTTTAATGCATGTGAAGTACTTAGCAGGCCTAGGTACCTAGGAAAGCTCTATAAAAATTAGCTCTTATGCTACATAAGCCTGTTATAAAACCTTCTGCATTCCCTTAGACTAGACAGTGCAGATGTAATGTGTAGACAACTGCTTCTATAGTATTAAATCAATCAATGTTGATTCCTCCAAGAAACCTTCCATACAAGGCTGATGTATTGGGGTTCTCTGGTGTGTATCCCCATGTCATCACCTCCTATTTATTAAGAGCATCACTTGCAACCTCTTAATTATTCATTTGTAATTATTTGCTTAATGCCTTTCCTTCCAAACTGCAAACTCCACAAGAAGACACCCTTGGTCTCTTTTACTAACCTCTGTCCACGTGGTTTAGCATCATGTCTGGTGTTTAGAAGGTGCTCGGTAAATACAGTTGCCTGAAGCATTAAACTGGAAGCTGTGTTCTAATTCCCTTTTATAATCTACTGTAGAACACATTTTGGATTTCTTAGAGGGAAATTGGCATGGTCTTCAGGGGCATCAGAGAACAATCCAACATGAGAGTATTGGAAGAAGTGATGTGAGCCAGGGTGGGTTTTCTACCATATCTTATTCAGTGGCTTCCTTTTCCCCACAGAGAACCGTGGTGAGAAGACACAGCCACAAGGGAATATTTGGGTAAGTGGGGTGAAGCCTGGGTTTCAGAAGCAGCTGGTCCATCTCACCACATCACCTCCTGCTGTAACACTGGCAGGTTCCCTATGGTTTCTAGGAGAAAGTAGTTCTCATCCAAGGACGATTTTGTCCTCTACCCCAAGGGTCATCTGTCCATGTCTGGGGCACTTTTGCTTGTCACAACTTTAGGGATAGAGGGAGAGTGTGCTCCTGGTATCTAATGAATAAAGACCAGGAACAGAACTCAACATCCTAGAATGCCCAGGACAGCCTCCCACAACCAGGAATTGATTGGTCTCAAATGTCAGTAGAAATTAAGAAACTCTGTGAAAGAGTTACAGTGCCTCAGCTGTCATATAAAGACTTCCATCTGTGTCTGGAACCTCATGTCCACCCCTACTAGTATCACCTTAATGAATACTGTCTTCTGGGCTCACCCCTACCACATTTATGCATATTCCTGCTTCCTGAAGTTTCAGCAAGAGTCCACCTAATTACCTTTATTTTCTTGACAGGGTAATGTGAGGAAGACTACAAGCAGAAGAGGCTTTGCAAGAAAGGCTACTCAAGCATTCCAGAGTGTAGAATTGAGTATTTGGAATTCAAGTTATTCTTCTCCAGGAAAAGGTCAAAATTCTGAGCTTGGTATAGGTAAGAGGTGCTGAGTAGACTCCTGTGACCTCCATAAAGAGATCTGGGTTCTGGCATGGGCAGGACCAAGAATGATAAACCTAATGGCTCCCAGAATTAGCTTCCATGCTGACATTACATGAGTAGGGCTTCTCTTTCAAAAAGATAAATTGAGGGGCAAAAGAATAAACCAGCTCTCTTCCCCATTCCAACATCCTTTCATATGGTGAAAATTACGTAAAAACATATCCACCATCCTACCATGGCTGGTGGAAAGAAAAAAACTTTGGGTTATGTTCCTACTCTACTCTCATACAGTCATGACAACATGCAATACCTCATCTTTGGTCAACAAAAAATGTGTATATTTTTCCTCCAAACTAAACAAGCAATTGTCCAGGAAATACCAGCTGGCTGTCCTGTGATTCATTTCTGACATTATTTACCTGGCGATAGCATCAGATCCCACAGTTTGAGGGCTTAGTCCCAGAAGAGCACCTTCACTGCAAATGCCAGTTGCAAGTCTCAGGTTGTAACTTGTACTTCTAACCATGTCTGGCCATAATTCAGAGTCAGTGACCTCCCTCCTTGGGTTTGATTAATTTTCTCAGGGAAGAACAGTACTTGCATTTATATATTTATTATAAAAGATATTATAAATAGACAGATGACCAGCCAGATGGAAGAGATGCCCTCTTTGGGCTTCTCATATCCCAGGAATCTCAAAATTTTCAGATACCTAGAAGACTCTGGAAGCATGTTTTCTGAGTTGTGATGGATGCTTCATTAGTTAGGCATGATTGATTACAGTATTGCCTATTGGCAATACATTCAGTCTCTTCCCCTCCCTGTAGGTGGGATGGGGTGGAAAGGAAATTTTCAAACCTTTAATCTCATGTTTGGTTTTCCTGGCAACCAACCCTCATCCTCAGTCCATCCTGTACCTGGATAAGTGTCATCTTGTTACAACAGAAGATGCTGCTATAACCCAGGAAATTCAATGGGACTTAGGAGTTGTGTCACATGTTTCTGATACTCAACAAACTTCAAAGGTCTCAGGAGCTGTGTGTCAGAAACTTGAGTCAAAGATCAAATATCAGGACAAAAGATTTTCCCCTGTGCCTACTGCTCAGGAAATTACCAGGGTTTTAAGAGCTCTGTGTTAGGAATTATGATTTCTCCTTCACCTCTTTATCTATTAATCATTTCAAAGAACCAACTTTTGGCTTTGTTGATTATTTCTATCATTTTTCTGTTCTCTTTTACATTGATTTCTGCTATTTATTATTTCATTATACTTTCTTTGTATTTCATTTTTAATTCTCTACCTTTTTGACTTCTTAGCTTAGATCATTGATTTTAAGCCATCCTCTTTTTCTAATGAATGCATTTAAAGCTTCAAATTTAGCTATAAATTAGAGCTATACTTTTCCCTCTAAGTACTGCTTTGGCTGCATCCTGCAAATTTTGAGAAATTGGACTTTCATCATCCTTCAGTGAAAAATATTTTAAAACTTTCTGTGTGATTTACCACTTGACTTACAGGTTCCTTAGAAATGTGTGTTTCATTTCCAAATGCTTGGGGCTTTTCTAGGTGTCTTTGTGCTAATGGTTTCTTACTTAATTTTATCATGGGTTTTAATGAAAACAGGATGTTAAATTTTCTCAATGCTTTTCTGTAACAGTCAAGATGAACTCATGATTTTTATTATGTGTTCTCTTAATGTGATGGATCCCAGTGATTATTTTGCATATGTTAAACTGGCCTTGCATACTAGGGATAAATTTCCCTTGGTCATGATTTATAATCTGTTTGATGTGTTCTTATCTGAGAGCATACACTTTAAAATTGCAATCCTATTGAATTCACAGAGACTTGTCTTATCATCTATTTTGACAGCTGTTCCATTTGACCTTGATATCCGTATTAGCCTACCAACTCTTGTGCTATAAGAAAGACTAAAGTTACAGTGGCTTAAACAATGGCTTAACTATTACTTATTTAATTGTTTGAGCATAAGGAGACCAGGGATGATATGGCTCTTTCATGGCAGCTATGTGCTCTGCTATCTTCAAAACTCAACTTCCACCTGGTGTTACAAGATAGCTGCTCTACATCCACATCCTCATACCAGCCAATGGGAGAAGGGAAAGAGGAGAAGTAGAATGTATGTTCATTTTCTTTAGGACACATCATTCTGATCTTCCATCCATTGGCCTGCAAATGGTTTCATGAATCCACCTAGCTGCAAGGGAAGCTGTAAAATGACTTGCGTTCAGCTTAAATTTGGTAGTTCTAGTCTCAGACAAAGAATAGGTGAATAGAGATTGGGGGCACTGAGCTGTCTGCCATAGCTCCTAGGACAATGTTCTTATTTGTTCTGAGACACATTCCTTGTACCAAAAAACAAATGTATGCAGATAATCTTTCCTCAGATCTTGTGTTTACAGGCTTATCTGATAGGGATAGATTTACTCATGGAATTTTTCTCCAATGTGGAAGTTCTGACCATAGTTATCTTACTTGGAATGCTTATGTTACTTTTAAATGCTTAGCTACTCTTGCTTAGAAAGTCTATGTTCCACCTTCACAGGGACTTCATTAGTTTTTTTTGTTCTTGTTTTTGTTTGTTTTTTGTTTGTTTGTTTGTTTTTTGCTCCTTAAGTAGCCTGTGGTAAATGCCGAGTTTTCACACTCCTTACTTCTATCTCAGGGAGGCATAGCCATCTCCTGTCACCTCCTGGGTTGTGTGGCCAGGTGTGTCTTGCTCAGAACATTTTGACCACTTCATTCCCACCAGCCAGAGATGTAGAGGGGCAATGCCATCTGGTCTACCCTGCACCGGGGAGATGGAATCAGCAGTAGGGGGTCTTCCAAAGAAAGGAATTCCTCAACAAGTTTTTACTCATGGGAAATAAGTACAAAAGGACTCACTTTCTTCATGTTTTCAGTCTATGAAACCAAGAGGTGCAGTGAGACAGGCAAGAAGACTCTTCTGGAAGCTGGAAACAACACGATGGATTTCAACTGTGCTGATGCTTTCAAAGGAGCCACAACAGGTACTGTGCCTATGATGGATTCTCTTGACTCCAAATTCTAGGCACCATTGTCTCATTTCTAGATTACTAGACCAAGGGATGGGAACTTACAACATTTTCAAAGTCAGAAGATTCTAGAATGAAAAAATCTTCCTTGATCACTGATCAGGCAATTTGGGAGATAAAGTTGAAACCTTAAAAGAACTGCACACTTTGTAGTACACACTTAGGTTCCAATAGGATTCCTTGACATTCTTCCTTAAAAGGGACAGTAGACACATGCCCAATTTTCATGTGATGTCTGAAGAGGTAACATTCAATGGTGGCAGATTGCCTCCAGGATCCTTTCCTTTGAGAAGAGTTTTATGAATCCCCTATTTAAAGAAGTCACTCAGTCTTATTCTATCCTATAGGCTGACAAAAGTACCTGCACTATGTCATTTTTTTCTAATTTATTGATTGGTTTGTTATCTACCTCTCCCCTCACAATGTTAGCTCCCTGATGGCAGAGATTTTGTCTGTTTTGTTCATTGCTGTATTATAATACCTAGAATGTCTTGGCACACAGTAAGGGTTCAATAAATATGGGAGGAAAGAATAAATTAATTAGTGCATAGAAACTATTTCAAAGAGTAAGGCCTGGCTACATGGAGGGTGACATGCCTGCTACATTTACTCCGAAAACGTTCCTGGCTATTGACTTATCTTTACTCCTTACTATATAGGCTGCAGAGTAGGGGAAGAGAGGAAAAGGATCTAAAAATGAGTGGATTTTTTAAATGGAGTGAAAATAATACAAGTGGATAGTGGCTTTGGCCAAAATAGGGTGGTGGCACATGAATATTTAAAGTTTGGGAAACACCCGATCAGGTTACAGAACATCCTATGTACATCGAACATCTGTGAATTAAATTACACTTTCATGAAAAGGGGAGGGGAAGAGGAAGAGAAGTTGGGGGGAGGAAGACAGGGGTAGGGAAGGAAATGAGTGAATTAAATAGAATGGGTCGCCCTGCCCACCTTTCCACTAAATCAGATACCCCAGAGTGAGTGTGAGATGGAGGATGGGAGTGTGAGCCTTCCTTAGCCTTCCTGAGTTCCACCTGCCCTTCTGATGACCAGCATTTTGTCACATAACTCTGATTGTGATGCGTAAGGGCCAATATATAATTTTACTATCCATTGATGGTCATATTTTGCACATATACCTCTTAAATGTGTGGGGCCATATAATGTGTATTACATAACCAAAAGTGCTGTACCCCAAACTTCACGTAAT
>CAUYMX010062179.1:0-11733 GCA_963573855.1 Lepilemur septentrionalis | reverse complement strand
CTATATCTATCTATCTATCTATCTATCTACGTATCTATCTATATCACCTATCTCTACATCTTAACTCTCTGGCTCCAACACTTATATTTATATGCTCAATAAATGCATAGCACTAGCCAACATTTATTAAAGGCTTACCATAGAGCAGGCACTGCTCTATGACAAGTACTATTTTTCTTCCACTCTAATGTACATAGAAAGTCTAAGAGAATTGCCCAAGATGGTAAATGGCAGAGTCTGACATACAAACTCAGGGAACCGGCTCCAGAGCCTGTATTCTTATCTACCTCACAACATAGTAAACAGCCTGTGGCAAACTCTTCTTTCACTCTATGAAGTGTTTCCATATCCAAATCAGGACCCCAGTACAGCCAAAGCTTTATCTGCATCTGATTTCAGATTCAGAAACATCTGAAACCCTCACATGTGCACGTAGGGGCACAAGAGCTGATTGATCCGGGGAGCTGAGGGACTGATGGGAAACACCCTGCAGCCTGCACCAGCCACAGGATTTGCAGGGCCTGGTGTGAAGTGAAAACCAGGCATGTGTAGTCGTTAAGAGGAACAACTTCGATGACTGCTCTCAATTGGTCGTTGTCAAATTCCAATGGCCGGCCACAGTGCTCCTCGTCTTCAAGGCTCTCATCTCCTTTGCAAAACTTCTTGAACCACCACTGCAATGTATATCATTAGCTGTTCCTGGGCCAAGTACGTTGATGTTGTGAGTTGTCCCCGCTGCTTTATGACCCATTTTGAACTCGAATAAGAAAATCGCTGTAATTTACTTTTTGTCTATCATCATTTCCATAGTCTAAAACAAATACAAAATAAACAGCAAGTAATAAGTCATTAGCAAAAAAGTACAAAGCAAGACATGTGCTTTATAATGTTGTATAACATAACCACATTTATTTAAGAATGCATTCCAATATCAAATGGCAAATTTCAACAATGCTAAAACCACAATTACTTTTGCACGAAACTAATAGCAAACAAAAAATGCCATCATAGGTTAACAGTGGCCAGGAAGAAAGAAAAATATTTTATACTTCTATATTTATTTATTTACTTATTTATTTGTTTTTGAGACAGAGTCTCACTTTGTCACCCAGACTAGAGTGCCGTGGCGTCAGCCTAGCTCACAACAACCTCATACTCCTGGGCTCAAGCGATCCTCCTGCCTCAGCCTCCCTGAGTAGCTGGGACTACAGGGGCATGCCAGCACACGTGACTAATTTTTTTTTCAATTTTTCTTGCTATGGTGCCCAAGCTGGGCAGAAGTCAAGGCTCAATTTGTTGTATGGGCAATGAGTGCTCCTGGGGCTCAGTGTAAGAAGCCAAGGAGGGTCCCTCCAGGAAGTCCACATGAACCAAGTTCTGCAGGATGGGACCAAGCTCTGCAGGATGGGAGGTCCCTAATGACAAAAGATAATTTTTTTAAAAAAGTAAAATCATGATTCTCTTAAAAATATTTAATGAACACATGTTCAAGATTTTATTTCATTCATTAATGACCGAATCATTAAAATATTAAAAAATGATTCCAAAGAGGATCTAAAGAACAAATGCAGGCAATCAGGAATGTGGAAATAAATTTGCTAATAGATGCAAAACTGGCCTCTTGCCCAGATGGGAGTCAATTGCCTCCCTACTTGGACAAAATTCATTTGTGCCATTGCTACAGACAAGAATCATTGGAATTACTATCAGTTTTCTACAATTTACAGAGTTATAAATTAACTCAGTCCTGGACAAGGAAAGCACAGACCATATTAAATCAGGTCATCCTGAAGAGTATACTTAGCATTCCATTGGAAGTTTGCCTAGCAACCTTTATGCCCATTTTAAAGTCTTGGACAATTTTTCTGAGCACCTATGCAGTAAAGAGTGGGTGGGGGAGTGGAGGACAGGTGCACATAGGCTGTGTGTCATCACAGACACCAAGGAGTTGGTGGCATTACCTTTTCCTGGGCTTCTCTTGCAGGGCGTTGGCAATTACCAGCAGGGCCCCAAGGCAGCTGGGCACCTCTTGCTTCAGGGCTTTCGGGTAAGAGAGCCAACTCTCTCCACTAAAGGATCCCAATAGCCTCTTGCTATTTAAACACATTAAGCTTTATCACTTATTTGCACCATGCTCAGGTCAAGCACGGGCTGTGTGTTCTTTTATCAGAGTCATTTCCTACTTAATAATAACTGAAGGCAAGACAATGAAGACGTGGGATCTGATGGGGAGGGGAGTAGCTGCCTGGTATTTATCTACAAGGTCATAGGAAATTCTCTCACTTCATTTCTTGTGGACGGCGGCACAGCAATCCTACAACATTAGTACTATAGCCCCCGTTTTTCAAAAGAGGAAACAGAGATGAGGTAATTTTCACAGGGTGAGGCTTGGAAGAGGCCGGGGTTGAACTCTGTGCTTTGCACTGAGACAAGGAGGGAAAGGAGGACTGTCGGGGCTCAGGCGACGAGGGGCTGGAGGTGAGGCAAGGTGAGGAAGGGTGGGAGGAGCTGGAGACTTTGTGCCTGGCCTTGGCTTTCAAGCAGAGACACCTTATTTCTAAGTGTGGCCTCATCACTGGGTGGCAAATGGGCCAAAGCATCCATCAATCCACCAGAGGCCCAAGACCCATTCCCAACTATTGCCAAATACAAGCCTCAGGGCTGTTGCTAAACTTTGATGAACTTCTGCTGCCTTATCTACGGAATGAGGAGTTTGGGCAAGAATACTTCTCAGGTCTTCTCCCGCACCAATGCCATGTGACTTCGAGAAATTCACAAGGAAATTGAGAACAGTGACATGCGAGAGTGAAACCAGCTTGTTACAAGCACTGGGGCAGGTGGAGGGAGTGGGGGAAGCAAATTCCATCCAAAAGAAATCCAACTCAAGTGTAGTTAAGTTGCTCTGCCTGGTCAAATGGAATCTTCCTGGCACCTCTTCCCCTGGTGAGTAACATAAAAGATTGTAACGCTGTCAGGATGCAATTCTTTGTTAAGCTTTTTAAGGACATCTTCAGCATTGGTCCTTTGTGTGACAAAGACAAAAAGGTTATGCCCTGGTTCTGTGGATGCCACAGCCTGGGGGGTTGTTTACTGTCCCACTGTCTCCTGTGCTTACTGGGACCTTCTGCAGCCCTGGTGCCACTGGCCTGCCTTCCACAGGTTTTGTTCAGATTTTTCACTTTCACTGTTGATTACAAAACCTCAGCTGGAGGCTGCTGAATACAAACCTACAGCTAAGCCCAAAATAGAAGGAAAGTCAGCCGGGAGATGGGGTAAGTGCTTGAAAAACCTGGCACTGGATTTGGGCTGCCTTTTAGCCACATCTATAGGAGTAAACCCTCCAGCCAGCCCAGGCCAATGTCACATCACGTGTACAGTCCAGCCGTCCTGTCTCTCCAGTCAACATTGGGTCTCCATTCCCACACTCCACTCCGTTCCCACACTCCACTCCATTCCCACACTCCACTCTTTTCCCACAGTGGCTGAGGCCACTGGGGAAGGGCATACAGTAAATGTATTGATTGACAAACCAGAAGCTCTGAAGAAATCCTTACTTTTATAAGCCCTCTCCCAAGCCACAGCCTACTCGGGGCACTTTATCTAACAAACCCATGGCTTTTACCGAGTAGCATTAGTCTTATAAAGTGAACACAATACCCAACAGGAAACTGGAGATTCATTCATTCATTCAGGAAATATTTAAGGAGCATCTACTACGTGATATGCACTATTCTAACAGCAGGTAGGTGGTAGATTTGGTCATAGAAACATGCATAAGTTATGTCCTAATTATTCTAATTTTTTCCATTAAGAGGCAAGATGACCGGCTGAGAGTGACGGGACCAACGTTAAGTAAAATCAGATCTTTTTGTCCTCACAGGATCACCATTATGTGTGTGAAGCAAACCTGCAAACAGCGTTCCTGTTGCAATAGGCAGTGCCCAGGGCCGCAGAGGTAAGCACAGGATGCATAGGATAGTGTGGGAGGCCACTAAAAGCATGATGGGCACTCTGGGCAAAGCCCTCAGGAGCAATGACATTGGAGTTGAAACTGAGTGCGAGGTGGCCTTGTGGGCTGGGTGTGGCCATGATGTGACCACCTGCTGAGGCTGAGGGAACACAACACTTCTGGAACTCAGTCCATGCACTGGAGTCACGTTTCCCACTAAAGCAAGAGAAGCCAGGGCTGCCACCCATGGGGGTGCAGTTCCTGCGCCGCAAAAGGCACTAGCAGGGGGAAGCCGAGGCTGAAGCCCAGCACCTGGGACGCAGGGCTGGCTCTGTGTCTGGGAGACTGCATATGTTCCAAATGGGGCACATGTTTCCAACTTATCCCCCCAGAGGGGGGACTGTTGCTGTTTTTAATTGGCATAAAGTTGCCTGCTGGGCCAGGAGAACCCAGTTACGGGTTCTTAGCCCTTCAGCATACTTCAGGGTATTTAAGTGTTCTAAACAGGTTTACTTTGTACTGTATAAAAGAAAGAATTTACTAAGACAGTGTAACCGAGGGAGCAAAGGTCTGGGGGGAGCCTACTCAATCTTGGGCTCAGCATTCAGACTGGAGGGAAGCTGGGTTTTGAGTTGGAAATGGGAAGACATCCTGGCCCCTTTGAGATGGGAGGCTGTGCCAGCCTCTCTTGGTCCCTGCCTGGTCCCTGTCCCTGAGGCTGGGAAGTCGAAAGCTGAGAGGGACGCAGGCCTGCAGGCCGAGGAATTTCAGGCTCAAAGCAGCAGTGCGAGATCATCCGTTCTTCACTTGACCGTTCAGTTGCTCTGCAGACCTGGTGATGGGCGCAGGAGCTGGGAGCTGAGCAGCCACCAGACTGGACGACTGAGGGGGCCAGCATCGCACTGTAAACTCCACAAGGTCAGGGACCAGGGAGTTGGCAGGTAGTGGGTGCTCAATGAATATCTGTTAAGTGCATGTGTGAGTGGGTGAGTGAGTGAGTGAATGAATGAATGAATGAGTGGTGGAGCAGATAACAAATGTTCTCAAAGAGAAGGGCAGAACCTCTTCAGGACACAGTAGGAGGAAGGAATGCAGCGGTGGGTATAGGGAACAGGAGCTATGGCTCAGGGTGGAAAGTTTAAGGCTTTAGAAATTCTGCGGGGCTGTTTTTATCATTATCATAATTGCACATCTTCCCTCGGGTGGTACTTCTTGGAAATCAGCTATTGCACTGATAGGCAGCAAATAATGAAGTTGTTTACAGCTTGAAAAGTTTGTTCTCTGACTAATTAAACTTTATGTATCTCGCTGCTCACTGGGCATTATTCTAATACTGCACTACGAGCATCACCACACTGTGCACCGTAGGCTCCATGAGGGTGGCATTAGTACCTGCGAGGGGACATTTTATGACCTGTGCCGATGAACTCCCAAGGCAAGTGGACTCGAGACACACGTGAGCACCCCGTAGAACAAGCCCTGCTGGACTTTTGTTTTGAATGTTTTTGAATTCACAATTAAAATGATAATGTAGCACCCTTCAGCTCAACACATAAAACTTGACAAGCAACCTGTGAGAATGCCATCTATTTGTCAGCATGTCATATGCTAGAAAAAATATAACTATCCATAATATGTACAGTGTGGCAGTTCAAAGTAAATAGGTTTTATAGCTCCAGCTGCAAAACACCCTCCAGTTGAAACACTAGGATAGTCCTGAAAACTTCAAACGTCAGGTTCTCAATGTCATTTAAGAAAGAGTCTCTGAGAATTTACATTTATTTACAGAGGTGATAGTCACCAGATAATATATAAGCGAATGATAGTTCTTTAAGGAAAAAACAGTCAAACAAAATGCTCTGTACACTTTCAAATGTCAAACATATCCTACAAAATAAAATAATACCTATATAAATGTATGAACAAATGGCATGGACCTTCAGAGCACACCAAGAGGACAGGCTATTTTCCGATCTCTGTTGCTGGAGACGGCTGATATGCATGTCTTATTAGCAACTTTCTTCTCCACTCAAACGTTTCCTTGGCTTCCTTGCTGGAGAAGGTACCACAAAGTAACACCTTGGAAGGCTGCCCAAAATTTCTCCCCTATCTGCAGCCCCAGCCCAACACTCCCTTAAGGCAAAAAGATTCATTTGTAATTTTCCAATCCATCCAATTTTCTGTTCTAGCATTTTTCGTTTGTTTGGTTTTTAAAAAAATGATTGGATGATTACTATTACATCAGTTGAAGTTACCAAGAAATTTTGAATAACTGAATAATAGCAAAATTTATAAAATATAATGAATAGTCACCAGAAATTGCTTGTAATATTTTCCAGCTAAAGGTTTGAAATGAAAGAAGCTTCGTTGGCATGGACTGTCACCCTTGAGAGTGGTGGTGTGACAGTCAGACGGTGGCCAGCGCCTGGGCTGTCCCTCGGCAGCGTGGAGAGGGCAGGGCAGGGCAGCTGGGTTTGCGATCCTCACCCGCTCTTCAACTGCGTTGTTTACTTCTCTGGCATCCACCAAGTGGCTACACATTTCCTGAGAGCAAGATTTACTTTTCTAATGTCAGAACTGTCGTTAGAAAATAGATTTTGGAGGTATAAATCATAATACAGTCGTTTTAGTTGGCCGGAGTCTTGCCTTCCTTTAAAAAAAAAAAAAAGCATTCTGAAATACAAGCTAACATAAAATGTAGAGCACTGTGTAAACATGGCATACTAAAATCTGGGTAACTGGATCTCTTGGCTGCCTGCAAAGACTGAGACTTGCGTCTGCATCAGCCAGTGCCTCGTTGATCTGTGTGCTGCAGATAAGCCGGAGTCATGGGGGCAGCCGGCATTTTAAAACTCACAGGAAAAGCTGGAGCTCCCACAACCCAATCTCCCACCAGGGGGCAAGTGGAACCGAAGATGGAAAGGAATCGCCAGATAGAATAAAAGAGGACGGGAAGGAGCAGGTAGTGAGTGTGTGTGCCAGAGGGTCTAATACTTCGTCCCATTTATTTCTCACAATAACCCTATAGGCTCAGTTTTATTATTCTTAATTTACAGATGGGAGAACTTCAGCTAGGAAAAGTTGAATGTGTTGCCCAAAGTTACTCCTGGAACTTTGAGAAAACACCTAGGTCTGACTGATTACTCTGGACTCTGGATGCAGGGTCAAAAGGCCACACTTAATGATCAAGAAGGCCACAGGTCCCCCACCCTTGCTCCCGAGTGTAGCACATTTGGCCATTCTGTGTCCACAAAGAAGAGAAATCTCTGCAAATGTGGGCTTAGTGAGCGATTCCTCAGTGCCAGGCTTTGTGATAAACAGTAGAGAAATACGGTTCAGTCCCTGGAGAGACCCAGATATCGCAACAACTCTTCTTCATCACAGTGGAACCCCTGAGTAAGCCTCAGCCTTCTTCCTGCAGCTATAGCCACAGTCCAAAGGCATCTAAAGTCACAGAGACAACATTGCCAGGTAGTGAGCGCTTAATTTGTGCCAAGTATTGTTAGGTCCTTTATAGAATCCAAAGTAAACAAAATCCAATCTATCCAAAAATTGAACCACAGGACTATTTGGAATTTGCTACCATATAATAGGAAATATCCTTTTTCCAATGAGAGTTTGATAAAGTCCCTCACGTTCAGATACCCAGCATCTGGACAATGGACAGCCTGGATTGATCTACGCCACCAGGACCTGCTTCCTGCCTGGCGTGGAAACTTGGGAAAGCCAGGCCCCAGCAAGAGGCATGGTGCAAAGCTCTTGGTCTGCGTATTACAGAGAAAAGAAAACAGCTTCTGGAGTTACTGTAGATAGGGCCGTCTCTGTTTTGGACAGCAGATTTGGTTGATAAAAGATATATTCAACACCTTTATCAGCGATTTCTGAAGTTTTCTAGTGGCTCCGCTTCAGGCTCTGATTTCAAGGGGAAAAATAATTTCGCCTTTTCAATTTTGTTTATTCAACCAGACTAGGCAAAGGGGTTAACAGGCAACTTGATATTTACATGTTAACTGCTCATTACGCTTACAATGCCCCATTGTTCTCTGGAACTGCTGCGACTGCCTGGTTTCTAATCCGTGTTCCTCCTCTAGGACTGTTTCTCTGCCTACCTACTGAGAAATGATACTGGTTTCTCTCAAGAAGATTGTGTTGCCTCAAAGTCACCAAGGCCAGGCCTGAGTTGTACTTTTATGAGGCCTTTAAAAATATTTTGATGATGTTTCAGTGGTTTCCTCTGATCTAAAGGCTGAGGAGATGCGGCTGGGAAAGTGAGGTGAGTAGAACATTGATACATTAAGCAGAACCGTCGTGCCTGTGAGAGCGGGCAGTCTTGTCTGCCGGACGGGGCAACCACAAAGATGAATATTCCTTCCATTAGCTGAGGAATGTCCTCACCAGAAGACCTCCAGCCCCTAGCCTGGTGGGTTAACTGCGATGTCACTAATCCCCCAAAAAATGGTCACCAAGGGAGTCAGCAACAAGCAGTGTCACACTTTTCTATAGACAGTGAGAAATGTTGGGGAGGAGCAGGCCACTTAGATGGATAGCATTCCTGTGGGGCTGCGTCCTCTCCTTCCCGGGCACCCACCTGGCACGGACACTTCCTGGCAGTCTCCTGTGTGGCAGCTGCTCGGCCACCTGACAGCTGAGGACTTAACCAGTCGCCGCCTGTTTCCGCTACACTCCGAGGTAACAAGGACAGCAATGGCCCGGGGCTCAGTGCCAATGCAGGGAGGACACGGAGAGAAAGAGCCACAATGCATGAGAAAGTGAATGCCTGCCTGGAACTCCTGGACACTGTGGGCACCTCCTGAACACCACTGGCTGATTCTGCTTTATCTGAGTTATTGTGGAGTTCGTAGATTCTTGTCTTACCTCACCCAGCCTGTCAGATTTTAGGCAACTTGTGGGTGCGGTGCCACCCATTGACACAACTATTTATAAGCATTTTTTCCTTATGCCAGTCCCTGTTTTAGGCTAGCGACACAGAGGAACAAGAAACAGTCCTTGTCCTGAAGAACATTCTAGTTGGTAAAAGAGACTCCACAAGCAAGTAACCAATACAGTATAATTAATGGTCACTGGGGCAAGAGTGAAGTGCTCAGGGTCAGAGGAGGTTGCTCGTCGGGCTTCATGGAAGCTTGAGCAACAGCAGTGAGGCTGCTTCGGGCTGAGTATGTAACTGGCTTTCCTGGGGTTCTCCACAGAAAAGGACCTATAGGATATCTAATGATAGATTTATTATAAGGATTGGCTCACACAGTTACTGAGGGTGAGACGTCCCACTGGAGATTCAGCCCACTGGAGATTCAGAAAACCAGTGGTGTCGGCCTGAGAAGTCTGAGGCCCAAGAGCCAGGGAGCCAGAGATTCCAGTCTGGGTCTCAAGGCCTGGGAACCAGGAGTGCTGGGGGCAGAAGCTCATTGTCCCACTCAACAGTCAGGCAGCATGGATTCCACCTCCTTCCACCTTTCTGCCCTATTCTAGCCCTCAGTTAAAGGACAATTATATAAGTAGGCACTTTCCAGTGAGATAAACCAAGGCAACTACATAAATGTAGCCAAGCAAATGTTTTCTTTGCCTTCCTTCTGCATTCGCTCTGGAAAAGCCTCCCCCTCACACTCCTTCAATGAAGCCCCTCACAACTTTCTGTCCGGTGCTGCCTGATTCATTCATTGCTGTTTGCTCAAACTCGTAAAGTCTATTGCAACTCAGTTTATCTGTAATAATAGTGACCTTATATGACATTCAGCATCTCAGCCTCTGCCCTCTTCCATCATGGAAACACTGGACACAATAATCCTCTAATCCCTTTCAGCTAAAAACGTTAGATATTCATAAAATATTTTTGTCTGTCTGATATATACAAATAATGCTGACAATTGTGTGGCTGCGGTGGCTGTGCCTATGGTCTGAAAGGGTCACAGGTCTCGCTGTGAGACAGGAACCGCACGAAGCACTTTGCTTGCATGCAAGATCTTCAATCCTCCAAGGATCCTATGGGAAAGGTGCTGTTGCTATAATCTTTAATTTGCAGATGAAGAAACAGAGACCTGGAAAGTTCGACTCACTTGCCCAAGGCCACACGACCACTGGGTGACAGAGCTGAGAATGGGGCAAGACAGAGCCCAGAGCCCCTGTCACTGCCCACTACTCCACATGGCCTCCCTGCCAAGAGGTGGCGGGATAGGAAGCTTCACTCTAAAACAGCAATGAGAAGAAAGTAGGAAGGCCGTTAGCTCACAGGTTGCCTAGAAACATTTCATAGGAGCCTGAAGAAGAAACTAGAGAAAAGATGGACTGAGAGATACGAGAGTGTTGGAGCACATGACGGATGATTCCTAGGCCAGCGAATCACTGGGGCAGGCCCAGGCCTGAAATGCGGCTTCAGATCTTAACCGGAAGAACCAGCGTGGTAGCTATAGGACAGAAGATTCAGGAATGGTATAAAAATCTGCACCTCCAAAGATGAATCTAAAAGTAAAGACAGAAGATTGAATTTTACCCTCATTCCATGAGCAATACGTTCATTCTGAGCCAGTTTTACTCAAGTTTATCCTTTTGCCAGGAGGCAGAGAGACCTGCCTGGTGATTTCAAGTGAGTGCATGCTCACCGAGTCTTCTCCCAGTTGAAGGGTACAGTAGGGGCGGGTGTGGAGGGTACTCCTCCAGGTACATGTCGAGGAGATGGGGAGCCTCTGGATTTGGTTCTTCTATGTTCTGCTAGAGGTCTGGATGGCTGTCTGGGACTCCTTCTGGCACATAATCAAAGCCCAGAGAAGGAGCTAGCATGTCATTGTTCTCTGTACTGGCACTTCCCACAGCCTCTGGAGACAATGGTTCAGGTACCAAAGAGACCACCTCCTTCTCGGACTCCGCATGTAAATTTGGATTCTGGATTTCTGTTGAGCTTTCTGAATTGGCAATCACTGAAGTTGACTTAGATGATTATTATGGGATAGAGATAGTCTCCATGGAAACAATGGTGGTCCTCTGATACATTGTATATTATAAGTGAAGAACTGTCAGTTGTTCATAAGTGAGCAATGAGTTCTTGTAGCATCTTCAGAAATATACATATATTTGAAATATTGAAACTAAGCTACACTGCTGGTAATCAGATTTAGAATCTTGTTTTTAGGCTGAATTTGAATCTGTATTTATTGTCTTTTGTATCTCAGAAATTAGAGACTTGCTATAGACTTATCCATAACATTTGTCAAGATGATAGCTGACTTTCAAAACAATTGTAATAAAGTAAGCATTTTGATTCTAAAAAAAAAAATCTGCACCCAGCTCTCTCTAATGTCAGAGTGATTAGAGGAGAATAGTCCACCTGGGCTGTCCCTGGGAGTGAGGCCCCCTTTTTCTAAGGAGAACATTCCAGAAAAGGCAGGCTTAAGGGAGCTAGGAAGACCATATTTTCTACTGACCTTTTATTTATTTTTTCTTTCAGCATATTATGGGGGTACAAATGTTTAGGTTCCGTGTGTTGCCTTTCCCTCCTTCCCGCCCGGAGTCAGATCTTCAAGTGTGTCCATTCCCCAGATGGTGCACATCCCCTCCACCCCTCTCTCATCTGCCCAATGCCCAATAAATGTTATTCCTGTATGTCCACTTAGGTGTTGATCAGTTAATACCAATTTGCTGGTGAGTACATGTGGTGCTTATTTTTCTATTCTTGGGATACTTCACTTAGTAGAATGGGCTCCAGCTCTATCCAGGAATATACAAGAAGTGCTATATCACCATTGTTTCTTAGTACTCCATGGTATACATACACC
>CAUYMX010062176.1:0-12171 GCA_963573855.1 Lepilemur septentrionalis | reverse complement strand
GTCTCTGAGCCAGTAGGTGGTGGTTGTGGGCGAGATTCGATCACACCCTGTAATGAGTCAGTCGATGTGGTAAAAGGGTATGCAGAATGACCTCCCTGTCAGTAGGTGGCGCTTGCTGGGAGGAGCAGACTAAAGTGTTGTTTTGGGGTCCTGTAATCAGCTCTGGTTCCTCTGGAGAGGCACTCTAGTGCCTCACGTGGTGGTGGTGCCCTGGGATTTCCAGGTGTGTCCTTATTCTCCACCTCAGTGGGGGCAGGTCTGGGAGTGAGTCTGGGCGGAGCTTGGTTGGGTAAGCCTGCCCTCAGGCACCACACTTGCTGTTAGCAGGGGTCAAAAGGCTTTTCTTTGCTTCTGGGCAAAGCTGTCAGGGAGGGGCTGAAATGACTCCACTCAGCCAGAAAGTCTGCGTGTGGGGATGTGGCTGTCTGAGACCTGCAGTTTGGAGCAAGTCTCACTCCTTTCCACCCTCCCTGGCTCCGCAGCTTCTCCTGGGCCTCTGCCAGCAGGTAGGACCCCACGCCAGCAGGTCTCCCCTGGCTGTGGTGCAGGCCGGGAGGCTCCCTGCCCAGGTGCCATCCTATTTTTAATATTAAGATACCTTAATCTAAGTCATATCAACCAGATTTCTTTTCCTTACAAAGTGATATAGTTTATTCTTTTTAAAAGTCATTTTGTATTAATATGATCATTTAATTTTAAAACCATATAAATTAAAATTATGTAGCTTTACATTGATGCCACCTGTATTAGTTAATTTTTTTTTTAATTTTTATTTTTTTTAAAGACAGGTCTTACTCTGTTGCCCAGGCTGGAGTGCAGTGACACAGTCATAGCTCACTGCAACCTTGAATTCCTGGGCTTGAATGATCCTTCCACTCCAGCATCCCAATAAGCTGGGACTACAACCTCACACATCCACACCTAGCTAATTTAAAAAAAATTCTTTTTAAGAGAGACAGAGTCTCACAATGTTGCCCAGGCTAGTCTCAAACTCCTGGCCTCAAGGAGGCCACCTCACTTCCCAAAGTGCTAGGATTATAGGTGTGAGCCACTATGCCTGGCCTAAAGATTTTTTAAAAAATAGTGATATAAAATAAAAATTGAAAGGTACCATTTACTATCTCATAATCTAAATGCAAAATCAATCTTTGTGCTTTTTAAAAAATATTTATCAATGATCTTCAAAATGTTCAAAGCTGATGTTATATAGACATGTCTCTTAATTTTATAAATTTCAAATATTCCAAGGTTAACTTTTGGCTTTAACTTATACAGTATGTTTTCTTATATTTTCAACAGTATTAATTCCTTGATAAAGTAAAAGTCATTAGGTCTGACTTTTATGAACATGTTTTCTGTCCAGGCTGTTTCCTCTCCCATGAGTCTCTTAGCTCTTCTCGTCTACCCAATAAGTTTCTCCCAACGTTTCGAGACTCTGCTTCATCCTCGGTTCTTCTGTTAAGTCCTCCGTCACCGTGTGTTAGTGGGGAGTGTGCGTGCCGTGGTTCTCCAAACGCCCCTGCGCTTGCCTCGGTTTTACACCTAAGACGTCGCATTTTAGTTTGCATGTGTCCCTCTCTCATCTCATGATCCTTACGGGTACAAAGAGTCACACTTATGATTTCTCCCTGAGCCATTAGTCTATGCTTGGCACGTGGTAGAAACTCATTCAGTAGTTTCTAAGTGACTGACAGTGAAGGCGACAGCCTAGATTCTGAAGGATGTGTTCGTGTTTTTCAAGAGGAAAAGGGAACAGGGATGGTAAAGGAATCTCGTGAAGAGGAAGCGGAATGAGCCAAAACACGAATATGTGAAAGTGTGTGATATTTTTAAGGAAGGGTGCTGGATGCACAGGAAAATGGGCTCAGTTCTAGAGGAAAAGACTGGAATGATGTAATGAGGCAGATTGTGAAGGATTCTGTGTCCCATTCCAAAGAGTTCATATGTTATCCCGGAAAAAAACAGGAACTATTTTTAATTGTTTTTCCCCATGTCAATGGGGTGTTATATTGTGATATTATCAGTTCTAAATAGGGCAAAAATATTTCTGATGTTAGTGTAGGCGGTGAGCTGATCAGGGAAGAGACTGGCAGGAGCAGGCTGCTTCAGTAGTTCAGATAAAAGACGACGGGAAATTAGGAGTGTGTCAGTGGCAATGTGAGGGTCTAAGAAACATTTTGCAGAGGCATAACGTTTGAACTGAAAGGGACAGAAATGTCCCCTGAGGTTTCTATATTGATTGGCAAATGCTGCTATGGTTTGAATATTTGTATTCCCTCTGAAATTCATGTTGAAACTTAATCCTCAATGCAACAGTGCTAAGAGATAGGGCCTTTAGGGGGTGATTCGGCCATGAGGGCTCTGCCTTCCTGAATGGATTGATGACTTTATAAAAGGCTCTGGAGGTAACTAGTTAGGCCCTTTATTGCCCTTCCGTCTTCTGCCATGTGAGGACGCAGCAAGAGGCGCCATCTTGGAGGCAGAGAGCAGACACTGAATCTGCCATGCCCTGTTCTTGGATTTTTCAGCCTCTGGAATTGTGAGAAAACGAATTTCTGTTCTTTATAAATCACCCAGTCTCAGTTATTTTGTTACAGCAGCACTAATGGATAGAGCCAGATACTTATGACATAATCCCTCACCACGAAGAATAGATATGACTTGCAAATAGATGCATTGTTCTAAACATATTAAGTTTGAGTAGAATGTTGTTCCTACCATCGATGGAGGCCTATGTATGTAACTCAGTGACATTAATAGAATTCAGTTCTTCAGACCTGATCCCAGCATAATTTAAGAAAGAGTACTTTAAGGTCATAAATAGCATGGCATAGCAATCTATTCCAACACTTGGTGATTTACAATGAGCAATATTTATTAGAGTTCAGAGAGTTGGTTGAGACAGATGTATGCTGACTTTTTTAGTTGGGGCTAGATGTTCAGTAGTTCTCAGGCTGGTTGATTTAGCAGGGGAGGGGACTCACATTTTGGACAATTGCCTTGATGTCATCTGGGATGGTGGCCACGTTTCTCTCTCATCATTCTGCAGGCTAGCCCAGGCTCATTCCCACGGTGGCAGAAGAGTTTGCAGCAATAGGAAGGCAAGTGCTGAAGTTCATGTGCTTTTCAAGCTTCTGCTTGTGTCGTGTTTGCTCATGTCCCATTGGCCAAAGCAAGTCACATAGCCAACCCAACTTAAAAGAGCAGAAATAGATTTTATCTCTTGGTGGAGGAGCCAAAATCCTAAGGACCATAGATATAGGAAGGAGAGGAATTTGGGCCATTTGAAAACTACTGTAGAGAGACATATAAAAGTAAAATAAATTTAGAATGAAATAAGACAAAAAAAGTAACTGATAAAATAGAGGCGTTTAAAAGCTAATAAAGTAGGGAGTTCTAGACATTTCTTATCTTTAGTGTCTTCAACTACAATACACAGAAGATCAGAAAGGTGAACTTCTTAGTGTCTTTGTGAGGATTAGAGAATGTAGAATAGAGTCTAGCATCTGGGAGGCCCTGGATAAAATGTAGCTATTACTGTGTACTTTTAGGTTCACTGCTATGACAGATGGGAGGAAAATGGGCTTTGGAACCAGACAGACCTGCATGACCTTAGGCAGCTTCTGTCTGTCCTCTACAGAGCGAGAATAATAATGCCACCCCAGCAGGTTTACTATGATTAAGTGAAATGTCACATGTCAAGCTCCCGGGAAACATCTGATATGTACCAGACCCTGAAGAGTTGGGAGGTAGGTAGGTATTATTAAAAGCTTGACTTTTAAATGACATCACTTTCATAGTGATGGTCTTAAACCAGGAAAGAGTGAATGAGTATAATCCAATAGTCATTTCTGCTCGATACCTACCTCAAATTGTGTTCTCTACCTTACAGTGATTGTCCTGGTAGATTCTACTTCTTGCATCATTCTTCTAAATACATTGACCCAGAGACTCTCCTAAATTGTTCTTTGATTAATGCAATTGCAGGTATAATCACTAACTCATGTGGCACAGCCCTGTAATTTTTAAAACAAGAACATTTATTTAGATAAATAAAGAGGTCTGTACAAATTACCAAAATAACATTGCAAGAAATTCTTGTGCATCTTTCTTAAGACTATCTAATAATTCACTTACAGACAAATATTTGGAAGTGGAATAGAGTTGCCATAATATCATTAGTTTGCAATTTCCTTTCAGCTCTCACTCCCCGTCTTCATTTATAATTTTTAAATATACTGTCTGCTGTTGTTGATATTTATATGCAGTCAAATTATACATGCAAACTATACATATATCTATCTCTGTCTGTTTATCTGTTGACAGAGAAAGAGAGAAAGGGAAGGGAGGAGTAGGTAAGGAGGAGGGGGAGGAGGAGAGAATTTCTCTTGTATGTTATAGATTTTAATTTGAAGTTATATGACACATGAGGTCCTGTAGATAATTGGAATTCTACCTCCAATAATGATTTTGTGAGATTATATAGCAATATACTTTGAATTGTCTGTAAACCAACAATCTAACCATAGACTATCTAACCATCTTAGCCTTTATTTTTCCATTTTTCTACTGTAATTTTATACATACTAAAAACATGAGAGGTATCTCTAGGTATTTTCCTTACTCCATTGACCTATGGCTCCCTATATCTTTTTCTTTTTCTTTCTCTTTCTGGACCAATTTCACCCATCTACATACATGTTAATGTTTCAGGAATTATTGCTTTATATATTAATTCCTTCTGTATTTTACAGACTTGACTATATTCTTATAGGAAAATCTTACTTAATTTTCTATTACTTATCAATCTAGCAATGTGAAACAAAAACATTTAAAATATATTAATATCGTTATTAATAATATTAGCCCAGGAAACTTTTCTATAGAAAATATGAACTCAGCCTAACACATAATAACACGGAAGACTGCTTCAGATACTTTGCCATTTTATTCTTTTGTCATCTGAAATAGCTTGGATTACTTGGTAATTTCTTTTTAAAATAGTGATTGTGCCTTGGGTGTTTGAGAAAAGGAAGTCATTATTGGTAACTTTGGAATTCTGTTTTATAACTCTATTTTGAAAATTATATATAAAATATATATGTATGATCGCATTCTCATTCTCTGTCATTTCCCCCCCCCCAACTATGAATCATTTTGGTTTTAATCCATATGTCACTATCCTACCTCCTTTCAATTCCCTTGATTTCTTTCATTTTCCCTCTGATTTTTTCAGTAAAAAAAAGTGTTTTGTAATATTGATACATTTGTTTATCATAGTCATAGTATGTTTCTTTTTTGATATTGTATATTTGAATTATGCCCAACATGCTCTTAGCAATCATAAGAAAAACGTAGTAGGAAGTTAACAAAATACCCTTGAATAAAATCTTATATTTTCTACAGTTGCAGAGTAACTGCTATATATTACATAAATTCAGTGGCACTTATCCATCAATGAGTAAACTTGAGAGATTCTGTTCTTTAAATTTAATGTGAGCATACATAGCATTTGGTCACATAACTTATGCCTGTGATGACTTTATGTGCATTCTCCAATTTACCGATTTTATTACTGAATAAGGATGTAAATTCCGATAGTTTACTAGTGCATTAATGTCACAATACATTACAAGGTAATTAACCAGAGCTGCCACTATAAATAGAAAAATAGTCGCAGCCTTCACTATAAACTACTTAATAAAAATAAGGTTCTGAATCAGCATTCACCATTATAATAATTTTTCTTGCCATATGTCTCATTAATCAGGACTTTACAATAATAGCTTCATCTAGAAGCACTATTATTTTTAAACCTTTCATTATTAAAACAGGTTTATTACAATTTTGTAGTTAATTTAATGGGATTGATTATATATTTCTGTGTACAAATAAGTTCTACATGCTTTTGAGACATATTTCCCAATGTTATGTAAGGATAAATGAAAGAAATACTACTTTGGTAATGTTGTGGCAGATTTGTAAATAAGTACATTGGAGTTCTTAGCAGGGCTCATTAAAAATTGTAGTTCAGAAGGTCCCTACCAACTCTCTCCAGTTTACCAACCTTTATCTTGTCTCCTAACTACTCATGTACAAAATACCCTGCCCCAGAATCATGTCTGTGTTACAGGCAGCATCACTCTATGAAGGCGATTGGGAGGGAATTTGTGTAGAAGACAAATCAGAATCCTAAACAGAGGCATGTATTATTTGACATTTAAGTATACTAGTAGGGGCACGCCCTTCAGTTGAAACTTGGTTGTTTTCATTTTTTTGTTCGTCTGTTTCATTTATCTTCCTGTGCAATTTGGTGACAGACTTAGCAGTCAATTACAGATCCCATCCTAGGAATTCTTCACAGCATCAGTAGCAACTGAAGTTAGATGAAGTGCTGCCAATTACCAAGAAAAGGCATTAACTTCTGAAAAATATTCTCCTAATGTCATACTAAGGATGATATGTTGAAGATTTTGCTATATAAGAAATTGGACAGTTACTGAATGCACTCCGCCGTCCAATGTGGTAAACCATTGGTTATAAAGCTGGAGAAAACTGCATTGCATTTATTTTGTATAGTCTTTCTTTAGATAGGGTCTTAATAAGAAGTCTAATATTGAATACTAATTTGTACATTGGCTAATTGTTGACTGTTACAACTTATACTCTGAGAAAAGACTAAGATACTGTCTCGCATTTGAAAAATTACATGTTTTTTTTTTATTTTTTCTATAATAAACTGAATAATATAAGCATGGTTCAATTGACTCATAATCAATGAACTAGAATAATGCCAGGAATTAAGTTTCATGTGTGAATTGAATTACATTCAGCAAATCCACGCACTGAAAATATTTTTTAAGGCTCAAAATAAGCAGATGGTCCTGCCTGGTGCATCTATGTTAGAAATAGGCTATAGCCAAAGATTTAGCATCACAAATTAGAGACATTAACACACCGTATTATCTAGTGAAATGTAAAAACATTTGAAATTGATTAAAATTAAACAGGAATGTGACATCTGGCATTCTCACTGAAGAGCCTGCAAGCCCGTGCTCTAATATTTCGTGATGGTTCTTTCCTCAATTATCTGGGTAGTAGACATTGTATAGCAGAACATAAATCCCCCAGCTTTACCCATTTTTATCCCAAGAAAATAAAAAAGAAACATTTGCATATAACAGAGTGCTTTGGTCATGTTAAATTAATACTCTTTTCCTACACTTGTAAATGCCAAACATTTTTTTGTATAATTTAAAGTACACTGTGAACACCTACATAACATAGACAGAGAGCATGGCTTGTTAATGTTAATGGTAGACACAATTTCCATTTATTAAGGATGTATCTTGTATCAAACACTGGAAAAAATGTGTCGTACCCATTGTCTCATTTATTCCCACAAAGACCCTATCACTTTTTTATTTAGACTTAGTGAACATTATCACTATATTTCTAGGATCAAGCATAGTATGCACCATAATACTATATAGTCCTAATTGAATTTGGGTTGAATATAATTGAAACTGAATTCTAAGCTTAATGGTAAAATGTACTTCCTATTCAATATTGTCAGGAATAGGTATGAGGGTTTTATAACCCTATCCCGTATTTTCCAAACATAAGTTATCGTTTAAAAGCTAACGTTTATAAGTCAAAACAACTTAGCCCAAACTCCTTCTGGCTCTTGTCTGTAATTAATGTACTGAGAATAGTTATCCCAGAGAGTGGAGTGATCTGCTAGCTTTTCATATTAGGTTCTTAGTTGACTCGTTCTGGTTGTCTCTAAATGAGCCAAATGGGAAGGGAGAAAGATTGAATTCTTCCATGCTAGATGATGGAATGATATTCTTAGTGCTCACAGGGCATCCAATAAAGGCTGGATACTGTTACGTCCTGAACATTCTCCTTGAGGTTTGCTGTGACTTATGGCAGATCCAGTGACAATGATCCTTGGTTTGAATGTGGTGATTCCTTGATGGAGCTTTTGCTCAAGGAAAGGGAGTCACGGGGATTAGTACATCTGTAAGCAGCTCTGACCAGAGTCAGCTCTCTTAACTGCACCCCTCCCCACCCCTCACCCCCAGCCCCTTTTGCCCTCTCTCCTGAGATTACTCACGCAGCTCTCCTAAGATGGCCACTGTAGGTTCTAGGTCTTATTTCCCTTTGTCTTATTTTGTTTTTAGTCTCATTCAGAAAAGTAGGAGTATAGGTGTTTTGTCCTGTTTGTTCCAAGAGAAAATATTCAATACTTTCTAAATAGTACAAGCTTTTAAAGTGAGGTATTGCTAGTCGGTAATAATAATAACAGCTAGCATTTACTATGTAAATTAACTGGAAATTATGTGTTCAAACCAAAATAATCTAAGGAGGTGATCTTTGAGCTGAAGCATGAAAAATGAAAGTGAGTTGACCATGATTTAAGTTGAAGAATAGCATATTCAAAGGCCCTGAAGTAGGAAACTTATAGTGTGTTAATTCATTTGTTCACTGGGCAAATGCTGATTAAAGCCTCATCTTTGCCAGGCATCGATGGGATTGTGTAGTTTACAAGTCTGTCAAGACTTCTGTTCTGATGGAGCGCATATGTTCCGGACAGAGGAGTGGAAATAAAACAAATTAAACAAATAAATGGATAAGGTAATTCTGGACCATAGTAACAGGAGGGATATAGGCAGAGGATTTAGACAGAACCCAAAAATCGTACCCCAATTATCCAGGGCTTTGTAGGATGTGAGAAGAGTCAGAATTTTATTTTAAGAGCTGTGAATGTCCCTGAAGGGTTTTTACGCAAAATAGTACTTAATGTGATTTTGACTTTTTTAGAAGATGACTCTAGCTACAGGGTGGAAAATAGCTTAGAGAGAGGTAAATCCAATCATATTGATATGGCCTTTCCTGCACATTTCATTTACAGAATTCCCTTCTGCCACTTCAGTTCTCTGAAGATTCTCTTTTCTTATTTCCCCTCCACTTTCCACACCAGTTATTGGCCCCTGGGTGATGTGTGACTTCTCTTCTCTGATCCAGCTATAGCAGCAGAGTTTGGAAACAAGCAAGTTCAAATTGCAGGACTAAGTTCAGAGCCCCTAAGAGCAGTGCCTCAAGGAACACAGGCCTGGATTCCAATAAATACCCCGGGGTTACAGTCCCTGCTGAGAATAAGAGCTTTACCTGCTAACTGATAACCAATAAAAAAGAATGCATTTGCTGAGCCCACAGGGACAGTTTCTCATGCTAGGCATACTGAATATTGATCTTCTTAAGGGAAGAATGTTTTAGACTTTTGGCTGGGGATTCTGAAGCCATTAGTCCATTGCCAAGGTTAGTCTGTATTGCGTCTAAAACTGGGTAAGGCCTCAGTGTGAACAACTGATGTGCTGTGAACTGGAAAGAAAGAAACTTACAAGAGGAATTGGAACTTAGATTATAATAAGTCTTTATGTACCAAATTTAGCAATTCCAAATATCCTGTAGATGTTGGGAAATCACAAAGGACTTAAGTATAAAAGGCATTGATCCAACTATTTTGAGTAGACATGTTGACTCTTATGCTTAGGATGGATTGGGAACAGAGAGAATTGTTATATAGTAGGCTGTTTCATAAAATGTTGCCGAGAGTACAAACTAAAGGACGACAGCAATGCAATTAAAGAAGACAGGGTGGATTCATAGATGCTGCAGTCAAAGCATAAGACCCAGTGATTGTTTAGATTTGTTGGCTATGTTAAGAGAGAAATATAACCCTTTGATTTCTAATTTGGGTATTTTGGGTGGATGTTGGTACTTTTCTGAGAGACAAGGACAATTCATGTTGAAACTAAAGATCACCCATTATTAATTCTTGGGAAGTACATGAAATATGATTGGAAAGTGGTTCCTTCCAGTCTATGGGAGATGTAAAAAATAATTTCAGGAGTGTCTGAGACCTTTAGCCTTTTCTAAGTAATTGAATTGGCCCTGTGGTCACCAGGTGGTTAGTTATCCCAAGATGTAATTTATTTAGAAAAGTATGACTTGTAGATTTATGTGATACTGAGTCTGATAAAGATCTTTCCTAGAGCCTGAAAGGCATGCCTGCCAGAATTTATTTAGGTTTTAATGAATGAATAAATGAAGCCAAGGCTGTAGAGAGGAAACCACCTCTGGTCACCGAATGGTCCATGCCATTTCTTTGTTTCACTGTTTTGAACAATTGTACTTCTTCATTTCAAATGTGTGTGTTCATTTCAGAGGGATACCTCAGGGCATACTTGTTTATTAGATAAAACCATTCTTGAAGACAGAACATAGAGCATACAGGCTCTGCATTACAAGCACATAAAACTCGAGATACCAGATGGAAAATGCCTTAGTCTTGTAGTTCTGATTTGCTAAAGTAAAAAAAAAAAAAAGTAAACATTCAAATTTTGCTTCTATTGTTTTCCCCTGTTATATAAAAAGAAAAATGTTGTATTGGCACCTGATAGAAAATTTTAAAAGCAAATCCTCAGAGTTTTAAAATCACCCACACCGCGCAAAAACTTTGTAGTGTTATTTTTCTTTATAAAATCAACCCTGCTGAAATATTTTCTGATGAGTTTAAATGTATATGAACTACTGCTCTAGAGAATTTCTTAATTGAGTACTTCATTTTGTGCTTTACCGAAATGTGTACTTTGAAAACATTGGTGAAATTTACCATTTCCCATCTGACTTCTGCAGCAGCTGGAGTCTGGACCATTTACGGTGGCCTATACTCACGCTGTACTAATCTAAAGCAAATTCCATGCTAAAAGCTACCTCCCTGCCCTTTCTTCTATTAAACATATCAAGGTAAAAATTAAGAGCAGAATATTTTATTTGAGCTCAGCTATTTTTCTTTGGTTCCTCTTTCCCTTTTTCATTTCTGTTGCTCTAAAACTATTACCAGTGGTCGTGCTCTTAACTGAAATATTTATAGGAAAATGATTTGTTGTAAACAAGCAGATGGGCCAGTCCTAAGACAAGCTGCTATATTAATAAACATGTGTGGTGCTTTATCAGCAAAGGAGCCTATTTTGACATTTCTTCTGGATGATTTGTATGGCCTATCATTATCACACCTGGTGCAGGGACAATAAATGGGCACTTAATAGTCAAGCAATGTGCGAAGGCCTTCCATTATAACTTCATTATGTCAGATACAATCATCCGTTACTGAATGTCAGGTGCTTAATTTATGATAGTTGCCCTATGGAATTAGTGGCCATACAAATAAATTGTCCATTCATGTCACTTTTACCGTAAATTTCTTTTTTTTCAATATCAGCCCCCCCCTTTTTAAGTACCTGTAATTGATTTGATATCCTTTGGGATTTTAGAGTGTAAGATGTTTTGTTTTATACTTGTGAAATTTGAGGCGAAGGCAAGCGTGAATCACCTGTGATATAGAATTCCCTACTTAATTCTGTTAATGCTCATATATGTTTAAGTAATAAGTGTAATTTGTCTTTACCCTCCACCCAAAACCAACAGAATAAGTACAAGTCTTTAGTTTCCTTTACTAATAAACTTCAGTTTGATTTTCGGAAAGTGACGATGCAATTGGGAAAAACAAAGCAAAACTTCTCCTAAAGATCTAAACATCACTGTGCATGTGGTCAATACTGTATCATACACTTAAACATTAGTTGAAGCTAAATTTGATGTTATGTGTTTTTTACCACATTTTTTTTTAAAAAAAAGAATTTATCCATTGAACAACATACACAAGTGTATATGATTAGCCATGTCGTTGTCAAAACAATATGTACAGAAGAAATAATGAAAAAGAGAAGCTGGGGTTTGTAAGAGAGGAGCTGAGGGACTAAGGAGAGAGCCAGGAAATTAGTACTTTGTAAGCTTTAAGAATTAAAGTTCCCTGATAGCATCTGCAGAACCTTCTCACCCTTTTCTTTGGACGTAAGAACATACAGTCGGAACTTCCCCATGTCTATTCTGAAAATCACTATTAGAGACATCTTCAGTTGTTGTGAAAACTCCCAATTAAAGTTACTATCTATGAAAAACATCCTTTCAGAAATGCCTAAACTTCTCTCTAATGAGAGGACCTTGGGACTTGGGCAAAAGGGACCAACTGCATGAGGAAAAGAACAAAAGCCGTCTAGCAATCAGTAAGACCATTTCATCAGCCAGATGAGGGAGAAACCG
>CAUYMX010062172.1:0-91673 GCA_963573855.1 Lepilemur septentrionalis | reverse complement strand
TCCTCAAACTTTTGTCCCTGTCTTATCTCCACACTAAGCTGCCCACGCTCCTGTGTGACTAGACCCTGAATTAGCCCAAGCCCATCCCAGTGCAGGTTGGGTCTCCGCTCCCTCCATCTACACCTCCTCACGCTGCCCTCCTGCTGCAAAAGCTTCCTGTCTTCTGCAGCTACATTCCTTCCTGTGCACCCAGGGGCCCTCCCTGGGTTGCCTGCCTGCCTCTGTGGGCCTTTTGGCATCTGGGCTCATTTTTTTGCTGACTACTCTGAACTTTTTACCTAAACTGCCGTAGACAAACCTATCCCTACTGACACCTGGAAACACCACCATGGTTGGGAACCCATTCTTGGTTTGAGCTAGTTCTATGCCAAGGGTGAGCTAAAATTGATCTGTAGAATTAATTTTCCTGGTGGGGAGTAAGATAGAAGGATCTGTACCAGGTTTTCCATCAGAGTACATGGGATCTTTGGAAGCAACACCTGGTCCTAAGCCACAACACATCCAAGAGTGCTCTGGTCCAGGAGCACTCATGCGGAGGAAGCAAGACAGCATTCCTTTTTGATATCCTCGGGGCCAGAAGCAGCAGCAGGAGCAACTCCTAGGAAAGATCTTGGTGCTGCTTCTCCCTCACTCACTGTGTCTCCTCACCGCATTCACCTCCCCTCCCTCAAAGCCAATCCCCAGGCAGGACCTGCAGTGTCACCCGGGAACTTGGCAGAAATGAAAATTCTCAAGCCCCAACCCAGACCTCCTGAATCCAAGGGGCCCAGCATCTGTGTGTTAACAAACCCACCAAGTAATTCAGATGCATGCTTAGGTGTGAGACTGTCCCCACTGTTCTATACCAAGGAGCCGTCACATACATGTCCAAGGGGGTTCTACCTGTGGGGAGGCAGCTGTGGAGAAGTCCTGCCAGACATGAATATCACTTCCCAAATGGCCTCCCCTACTCACTGTCAGGTTCACCTCTGAAAAGCGTCCAGAAGCTTGCAAAAGGCACAGTCCGCAGTCACTAAACATCTGCTGTACCAAACTGGAGGAGGAAGCTCCCTGGCCTCCTGAGGCACACCCTGGGGGCTTGTGGGGCTTGTTCATGACACCTGCATGGATCTGGAACTCCAGAAGTCCTGCTAGAGGTCAATACTGCAGTCTGGTCTCATGCTGCTTCCTGGAGGACTGTTGGTGACATCCTGATGGATCTAGTCTGAGCCTCTGCTGGTCAGATTAATCAGAGAGGCCACTGGCATGGCATGTTCATGGAGAATGGAGACACTGTCCACAGCCACGTGGTACAGTAGCAAGGGTGGATGTTGCTGGGAGACAATTCTCCATTGGTCTCACATTATTCTACACATCATGCGAGCCAGACCACCTTTTTTTCCTGGCTGTATTTTCTAGGACATTCATACAGTAAACAGCCCTGGAAGTTAGACACAGTGTCTCCTCTGGAGCAAGGCAAGCTTGCTTACTGACTACTAGTAAAGACTCATGAGATTGGGATTCCTCCCCTATGGCATGCCCTGTAGGTGTCATCTTCTCTTGACCCTGTGGGAATCAGCGTCAAATACTCTGCCTACTACTCACCAGGAAATTGTGTTTTCTACCAACAGCCAAGAAAGTGTGGCAGGCTCACTTTTTGCTTGCAAGCAGGGCAAACTCCCCACTCTATCTGCAACAGATTCTTCACAGTTCTTGATAGTAAGTCTATGGAATTCTCCTTCCAGCTCTGAAATCTTGTGATTCTATTAACATGATTACAGTTTTGACCAGTGAATGTGAGGACAAGATCTCCTACTTGAAGTTGGGTCTGAAGGCCTTGTGACTTCTCTAGAAATCTCTTGGACATTCCATGACTCATGGTATCTGATTGTCTGTAGAACCAAGTACTCTCACTGTAAATGCTTCATCCTCTACTCTTAATGGACTGGTCACTGCAGCAAATAAAAAAGAGCTGTTGCTGCACCACCGTCCATTCCAAATGCCTGTGTAGGTTATTTGGGTATAAAATAACTAGACTAGATGGGGGGCCTATGCCTGCAAAAGGGAATTGTTAGTTTTTATATAAAGAACTTTTCCTTGTTAAGCACTGAATTAAAGAATAGTCAGTGAACCCCTTCCGCTTTGCAAATTAACCTTTTCAGAACACTAAGTTTTCAGAGAGGTCCCTGGAAAAGGGAAAGTATTAAAGGCTCTCTCATTACACTCATCCCTGGGAAGTAAACAGAACATGGCTTGTTTGAGCTAAAGATGAGGGATGTGACATGATTCATAAAAAATAAACAAAGTTATTTGTTTAATTTTAGAGAAGTTGGGAATTAAGTGATATTATCAAAGATCACAGATTTCATCCCATCTCCTGCCCAAATCCATCTCTTTAGATCTTTCTTAAAGGCCTTGGATTTAACATCAGCTGCTCATCTATTCCCCAAGTTGCAGCTTCTCCACCGCCCACCCTCGCATGCCCCTTCAATATTTAGGAATTTTCTTACTGATTTAGCCAGCGATCCTCTCAGGAATATGCCCAGAAGCACAGGGACTGGAGCCAGGCTGCTGGACTCGGGTCTGGGCTCCACTACTTCCTAGCAGTGTGACCTTGGGAGGTCACTGAGGCTCTGTGGGCATCAGTTTCCCTCATCAGAAAATGATAACACCTACTTCATAGAGTTATCATTGCAATTAGTAAATTAAAACACATAAAACAGAACAATGCCTGGCCCAAAGTCAGCATTTAATAAATGTTACTTTTATAATACAACATCAGAAATTGGTACAAGTTTCTTGGAGATAATATTCATCTCCTTTGATTCAATAATTTTAATTCCAGGAATCAATGCTTAAGAAACAAAAAAGAGGTCATTTTTGGATCATCTGAAGATATATATATATACAAGGAAGTCAAGGAAGTGCATCATTGAATTCTTAACAATATAGAAAAACTTCTGAGTTTCACAGACTGTGCTAAGCACTTTTTATATGCTACTTCACTTAATCCTTACAAAAATGGGGGAGTGGGCTATGATCATCTCCATTTTAACAAGAATTAAAAAAAAAACAGAAACAAAGAAGTTATAAAACTTATTCAATATTATATCCAGATTTGTCTAACTCCAAACCCATGCTCTAACTGCTGCACTATACTACAACATTTATAAACATTGTAACACCATATATTTTGTAAACTGTGATCCCAAATGTGTTAATCTTATAAATACATGTGTCTCTATGTATGTATGCGTGTTTGTGCATGTAGACATGATAGAGCTACAGATAGAGTTAGAAATGGGGATGAGATACACACACACATACAAGGACAAGGGTTAAAGGATATGCACCAACATATTTATAGGGGTTATTTCACAGGGATGGTAAATTTTATATTTTAATACATTTTTATGTATTTTATATTTTTCTGTATTTTTCAAATTGTCCTTATTACATTCCATTTAATTCAGCAAACATTTTTAAGCTTCAACTATGTGTCGGTTACATAGTAACACACAAAGGTATTATTTTTTAAATACAATAAAAATTATATTTCTATTTTTATTTTCAATCTTTTATTTTTACTGAGGTAAAATATACATATATAATTTATCATATTTACCATTTTAAGTGTACAGTTTAGTAGAAATTGTATTTCTATTACATATCTAATTGCACAATAGAAACATAGAAAATAATACACACCATACCTACAAAATGAATGTATTCTCTCTCTGATGCAATTGGTAGCATTCATTTACAATGCTTGTCTTAATGTTATTCATAAATTATTGTATTATATAAATGGCTAGTAATAGCAAAAGCAAATAAGTAAAATTCTGCTTCTGTGTTGTCAGTTAGAAAAAAATGATTCTTGAAGCAAAGTCTTCTGAAAAATTTCCCTCAATCTGTGTTTCCAAATTCAATGTTAGAAAATAATTTAATTCTCAGAGAAGGCAAGAAGTAATCCATCCAGAAATGAGGTTTTGATCTTTTCAAAACTTGAGAAGAAATGCAGGGAGGTAGGAGAGAAAAAGAATGTGAATTAATGAATGAAGAGCAAAAGACTGAGTTTTATGGGAAGCATGAGACCATGAGGTGCAGAGGTCACCTCTACAGTGTTTAGACACACAAACACTTACCATCATGTTACAGTTGCCTACAGTATTCAGGAGGGTAACATGCTATACAGGTTTGTAGCCTAGGAGCAATGGGCTACACCATCTAGCCTGGGTGTGTAGTAGGCTATCCTATCTAGGTTTACGTAAGTATGTTCTATGATGTTGGTACAAGGACAAAATCACATTTCTCAGCATGTATTCCTACTATTAATTGACACATGACTGTAAATTCTTTTAATTATTATCATTTACTTTTACACCAGGGTTCCTCAGCACTATTAATATTTTGGCCTGGAGAATTCGCTGTCCTGTGCATGTGGTATGTTCACAGCAACATCCTGGACTCCACCCATTAGATGTGAGTAGGACACCCTCCCCCATACAGGTGTGATGACAAAAAATGTTTCCAGACATTTTCCCTGGGGGAAAAAATTGTCCCCCTTTGAGAACCACTGATTTATACAGATTCCAATTATACAAAGCAAAGGGAGAAGGTGTCTTGTTCAAGATCGCTCCTTGAGTAAAAGCCAGGGTCCAGTCAAGAACACATATGTTCAGAGGTCTGGTCCAGGTGTGACCTCCACAACATTTTGGGATTTCTAGCTCCCAGAGGACTATAAAACAAGAGAAGGAAGAATGGAACTAATTCTTGGTCCATCCGCTGTGTTTCAAGAACCATTATGAATGGCAATTGAACAATTGCCCCAACCAGTTGGTAGCCCAAATTCTTACTTTAAAGGTATACTGAATCGGTTATAGGAATAGTTACCTTTTTCAGCCCAGGTGAGAATGGAAGAAGTGCATAAGTTTTACAATCTCTTGAGTTGGCCATACATAGAAAGATAAACATAATTCAGTCTTTCACCTAATAAGAATATAGTTAAATTTGTTCTTACTATGGTTACAGCCTGGCCCAGTGGCACGATTTCAGATGATTTATGTGTCTGTGCAGAATGTGTTCATTTCCTAGCTTCCCTGATGTTATTTCTGCATCAGATTGAATTCATTAGACTATATTGGACTGAAATCCCACTTTCTCATGTTTCCCTTTAAAAGTATCTTCATAGATAAATGGCTTCTTCCTAGAGAAAAAGCACAGCATAAACCAGCCCATACTGAAGACAGACAACCTGGACAATGTTTAAACCTTTAGAAAAAAAAATAAGCAGCTCAGCAGTTCATTCTAGCCTGAGGTTATGCCTATGATGTCATGCTTCATCTAGACAGTTCAGGTTCCCAAGTTGTAAATGAAAGGCACTTCATGAATTTAGGATGCTGTTTGCTCATCCCTGGTGCTAACAAGGGTCACTGAGTCCCAAGGAACAAGGTGAGTATGAAAGGTTAGGAATAAAAGACATGACATCAGCTGGAAAGATAGTGTGAGACAGGCCCAGCAAGAAGAAAGGGGACAGAAATGGCCCTTCCAGGGGAAGTTTTTGGAGGAGAGAGAGAAAAGAGTAGGAAAGCTAGATTCACAAACAATTACGGAGCCTGTCACAGACCCCTGGATGAGGGATGAAGCTGAGTATCCCTTTGTAACATACACACAAAACAGCAAGCTGAACTTCCACATAATATGTAAAGTTCCAGGAGGCGAGGCCATCCGATGTCTGAATGAGCTTAGTTTACTTACATTTGATCGTAGTTATCTGTAATGATAGAAGCAATAATCTAAAGTAACTCCAGGTAAAACACTGATGTGTGCCCCATCGGAAGAGCATAGACCTGGAGCTGGAGAAGGTAGCATGGCTAGGCATAGGGCTCACTGGCCCCCATCTCCAGGGTGTGTGACAAAGGGACATACCCAGAACTATAATAATGATTATATTATTATAGTAATAATAAACCAGGGTCCTGCGCTGATGTCCTAGGAGACCCCTGTGGGATTCCACATCAGCAGACACCTGGGGACTGGCTCCCGGTGTTAACTACTGTGCCCAGGGCACAACCCACCAAAGGACAGTCCCTCCCTGCCCTGTAAAGAGTTTTGTTTTCTTCCATGCGTGCATTTCTTGGGGCCTCTTGCTGGTGGAATTACCTGCAAACACACAAGCTATCACATCTCAAGTGGTCCTAGCCTCTTTTGGCTTTGGTCTTGTTACCAGACAGGCCAGAAAGTCAAAGGCCTCTGAGGACACTGGGTAGGATACAGAAGCTGGTGGGAGTGGGGACAGACATCATCAATACTGGATGTCACAAGAGCAGTGACAAATATGAAACCAGGAGAGGGTGTGTAAGAGAGGCCATGTCTATAGGGGATCCAGGTCAAAATTTAACCTGAGCAAAGGAGCAAAGTGTTAAGGAATAACATGTTTTCCATTCCCTGTGGCTGTCTGAGCCTGTGCACCACTGAGGCCCTGGGGGTCCTTCTGAGTCTCTTTCGCCCTCTTAAGGACCAGGATCCAGGGCACACATGTTCCTACAGGAATGTTGAATATTTCAACAAGAGGGCCTCATTGAAGAGTGAGCGTCAGCCCGTCCTGCTCACACAGGCCCTGTGCACAGGAGGAGGAGCAGCAGCGGGTACCACACACCCTCGGCACACTCCTCTGCACTTACTCAGAGAGCACCGAGGACGTCCCCTTCCCAGCCCTGGGGGTCTGGGAGTAAGAAGGACCATCGTCATCCAGGACCACCTAGCTGTCTCAGAGAGTCAACTTTGAAATCACCCCAATGACTAAGACAAGTTTGTCAATACATTTTTATTTCCTTCATAACCCCAAATGGATTTTTATGCATGCATTTACATAAAATTCTTTCAAATAAGCATTGGATCATGAACCATAGAAAATCCATCTTGACCACTAGAAAAATGCTTTATATGCTGCTCAGCAAATGAGTTTGTAAAGTTTAACTTTGCAAGAGCAGAAACTATATTCTTCCTAGAAGCTGAATGAAGTGAATGCACCATAAAATAAGAAATTATAGCAGCAGCAAAGCAACCACAGTACTAAAAGCTTTATTTTCACCTCTGATTTACAGACTACATGTAGATGTGAGAGAATGATAAGAGAGCTACTAGAATATCCAGCAGCAGGAGTAGTGATTTTATATACACATAACATAAATAATATATTTGTATATAAAATATATATGTATATTAAAACCTCACAGTGTACTCCAGAAACAAAAGCTAGGCCAGCCACCATCCTGGCGGCTAGAAAGCTTAAGGATTTTCTACTGGGCACCAATGATGGAGCATCTTTGATCAAATCCAAATGGTTTAAATCCAAAATCATATCATTACTCAGAGAGATAATTCAGTATCATATTTAGTGTATTTATTTTTTCAGGCTCTCTGTGGCTGCCTCAATGAACAGGCATAGACATAACACCACAGGATTTTGCAGATTAGGTCATGAAAAGTGACAGAGCTTCCATCTGTCATTTTCTTTCTCTCTCTCTCTCTTTCTCTCTCTCTTTTTCTCTTTCTCAGAGACAGACATTCTAGAAAATATATTTCTCTCTCTCTCTTAAAAACACCTTTACTTTGGTATAATTGACATACAATAAATTACACATGAAGTATACAACTTGTTAAGTTTTGACATAAATATACGCCCATGAAAAGACTGTCACTGTGGTAGGCTGAATAGTGGCCCCAAAGATGTCCACATCCTAATCCCCAGAACCTGTGACTATATCACCTTCCGTGGTAAAAGGGACTTTGCAAATGTGAGTAAGTTTAAGATCTTGACCTGGGGAGATTATCCTGGATTGTCCGGTTAGGCCTGATGTCATCGCAAAGGTCCTCACATGTGGGCGAGGGCAGCATGGCGATGGAAGCAGAGGTCGCTGTGACGCAGCCACACACCAAGGAAAGCTGGCAGCCTCTGACACTGGAAGAGGCAGGTACCAGCTTCTCCCCAAGATGCTCCAGAAGGAAGCAGTCCTGCCGACACCTTGAGGTTAGCTCTGTAAGACCCATCTTGGACCTCCAGAATTGCAAGGAATAAATTAGTGTTCTTTTAAGCTATTAATACTACAGTGGTGATAATTTGTTACAACAACAATAGGAAATTGAGAAAACCACAATCAAAAAATTCCTACCGGTCCTTTGGACTCCCTCCTCACTCTCCTTGCCTTGTTTCCTGTCACTAAAGATTTGTTTGCATTTCCTGGAGTTTTATACAAATTGAATGCTATAGTATGTACTTTTTTAATCTGGCTCCTCTCATTCAATATAATTATTTTGAAATTTATCCATATTGCTGTGTAAATTCATTTCTTTTTATTGCTTGGTAATATTCCATTGCACTAATATACAACAATCTGTTTATCCACTCACCTACTGATGGACATTAGGGGTATTATGTGATTTTAGCTATTGCAGGTAGAGTTGTTATGAGCATTCATGCACAAGTTTTAGTAGGCACATATGTTTTCATTTCTTTGGTTAAATTCCTAGGGGTGAAATCATGTAAGTGTGTATTTAAAATTTTAAGAAACAGCTGAACTTATCCAAAGTGGCTTTACCAGTTATACTCCCACCAGAATGTAAGAGAATGCCAGTGGCTCCACGTCCTGGCCAGCATCTGATGTGGCCACTCTTTTGAACTTTAGCCATTCATTCTACTAGGTATGGAGTGGTATCTCATTGTGGTTTCAATTTGCATTTCCCTAATGACTAACGATGTTCAGAATCTTTTCATGCGTTTCTCTCTCATCCCTTTTTCTTCTTGGGTGAAGTGAAGAAATCTTTTCTCTATTTTTCTTGGGCTGTTGTTTTCTTATTATTGAATATTTAGAGTCTTCATTCATTCAACAAATATGGATAATAGGACCTACTATGTGCCAGGTACTATACACATAAGAGAAAAGCCAGACAAGACCTTTCTCCTCAGATGGGTGGCATTCTAGGGAGGTAGCTTTGCCATGACATTAGAAGACAATAGAGTCATAGTGTGGCAGACTGTATTTCACACAAACGGTTATGGTATCATTTCTGAGCTCAATGACTTCCCAGGGTACTCACCCTCCTCCTTCATGAGGTGGAGTCTACGCCCCTTCCCGTGGTCCTGGGTGGCTCTCTGTGGCTGCCTCAATGAACAGGCACAGACGTGACAACACAGGATTTTGCAGATTAGGTCATGAAAAGTGATAGAGCTTCCATCTGTCATTTTCTTTCTTTCTTTCTCTCTCTCTTTTTCTCTCTGTCTCTCTGCCCGCTACCCTCACAATTTATAGGCTTCAGTCCTCATTATACAGTGTAGAACCCAGAAGACAGAACTCTTTCTGTTTATCTTGCATAACCTGGAAACTAAAGCTAGGCATTTCTGCTTTGTCACCCTTTAATGACTTCTCCATTTAGGATGAATACTCAATTTGGTAAGAAAATAGCCTTTCCTTCCTTATATAAGAAACTTCTGTTTGTGAAGCTAAAATTATCCCCAAAGTTATTAAAATTCCAGCTTTCTCACTGCCCACTGACAATCCTACATGCCTCCCAGAACAGGGGGTGGTGAGGGCTGCAGGCTCTGGGAGGCCATCCGGTCTGGGTACAAATACCAGCTCTGCCACCTCCTACCTGTGTGACTTCTCTCAGTTCACTTGGTCCTTTCCGGACTTATGTTTCCTCATCTGCAAAATGAAGTTAAGGATATAGCATGAGATAGGCCTCATAGGACTTTTTGGAAAATAACTGAGATACCATATGTTAAAGCGCCTGAAACATAGTGGATATTCACAAGTGGCAGCCGCTCCTTAACTGCCACCCACTTCAACAGGTGGCCCTGGAATTCTATTCATGAGTCTTTCTTACTGCAAAGTAATTCATCTTTTTCAACTCCCTTATTTAGCCTTTCAAAAAGCCCATGAAAGTCTGTGTGAGCTATCAAAAAGGGTTTAGACTTCATCCTGCTGGCAATTAGATGGCATGAACATGGTTTGACCAGAAAAGCGACATGCTCAGAAGTTGCCTTTATAAACGACCACTCTCATGCCGTGTGAAGGAAGCACAGGGATGGGCCGATTGCCTGGAGGATGAGAAATCTGTTGCAAGGCTGTGCCAGTAATTATAGCAAAGGATGCCAGTGGCCTCAGCTCCAGTAGTGGCAATAGGGCATGGATAATAATAATTATTATAGCTAGTGTTTGTTGGTGGTCCACATGTAAGGAATGATTGCAGGAAAAGGATTTGGCCAAGGAAACAGAATGTCGAGAGAAAACTGTATTGTCCCAGAAGTAAAGAAGAACGTGTTGTAAGGAGGGAGTGGTGAACAGGATGGGATTCTCTTGAATCAGTGAAGAAACGCCTGAAATGGGAAGCACTTGCACAGAAGATGCCCGAAAAGCCATCCCACCCTTTATGGGGTGACCTGCACCTGTCTGTTGATGATTCCCAATCCCTCGTACAATAAACAGTGAGGTCAAAAACCTAGGGTGTGTGAATAGCCCCCAGGACTAGGGCCATTATGAAAGGGCAGTCTGTAATTATTTCAGCAGTCAGTACCACCCCATCAAGATCCCCAGGGTCTCCATTCCTTGTTGTGCGATGCTACAAGGATGGGAGTGAGTGTGAGACAGCACAGACTCGGAGTAGGGATTGAACATCTCTTTAGCAGTACTGACTGTCAGTCTCCTGCTGGCATTTAGCAGGTGCTTGCAGAGGTGGCTACATCATGCAGAGGATGACACAGCAAACCCTCCCACAACTGAGTGCCTTTCCAGGGCCCCTGAGTTCCCCATAGGGGGCGACACCAGCTGTATGAAGTGAATTTGGCATCAGGTGTGAGGAGCCCTTTGCTGTCTTTGTAGACACGCAGGCCCCCCTCCTTCTCTGAGTGTTCGGGGGCACTGGCTCAGCACCAGCACATGCAAACACTGAATGTTTACTGAGGGACAGCTTCCCGAGAGTACCCCACGTGGGCCAGGGCTCCAGACCTAGTGAGGTCCACTCTCAAGAATGCCTCCAACTTTCAACACCCGGAAAATCTCCAGGAGGCGAAGTGATTCCTAAAGGTCCTCACTCCGACTTTTACTGCCCTGCAGGGAGCTGGCAGAAACAGCCACTCCCGTCTTCTCCGGTCTCGCAGTTCACACCGGGCCCCTCACTTCCGCATGCTCCAGCTCGGGATCTAGAATCTCGGAGTTGGATGAGGCCTCAGAGACACCTGAGCCTAGCTCCTCATTTTGCAGAGGCGATAGAGACTCCAAAAGCTGAAGTGACTTGCTTGGGATCACGAGTAGGAAAGTAGAGTAAGAAAGTCTAGTAGATTAGACTCAGCAGCAGGAAAGGCAGCCTGGAAGGTGGCGCCTTGGCCTCAAGCAGGAGTCCCGCTGGAAGTCAGTCCCCTTAAAAGCTGGGGCTAGGACCCAGGGGTGAGGTGAAGGACTCTCCCTTAATGGGAAAGCACGTGAACCACTCACTAGCAATGCTCAGAGCTGTGATCAGTGAAACTGGGCTGCAATTAGCAAGTGATATTTAACCATTGAGACATTTATTTCTGTGACTCCTTCCCACATTCCAAATCTATTCAAAAACCTGTTAAAAGAATTAAAACCTTCTTGGAAATTTTTTTACAGCATCCACGTAGTTTTGGGATGGCACCCTGAGGCACACCTCCCATCTCCCTGGGCACCTGTGCAGCGGTGCTCACCAAGCCCTGGAAACATCGGTGACCCACATGCAGACCACGTGCAGGTCAGGCAGGGCCAGGTGTGCGCTACGGCTCACAGAGAAGCTTGGAGAGGCTTCACAAGGGCTTGGTCCAGAAGAAAAACTGGGCTTCGCTGAGTAGAGAGCATTCCATCAGATGGAAAAGATGGGCAAACACACATGGCGAAACTTTCAGTGAACAAGTGTACCAGATCCACAGAAATCCATCCAAATTCATGGAAACTGAGAAACTGACAGACAAGCCTGAAATACAAGAAGTCCCACGAGCTCCATGCAATAGGAGTGACTTCACGAAGCGCTCCGTGGCCCGGCCAACTGGAATGCGGAAGAAACTGATACACACTTCACTGACGGACAGGCTTTGGGCATTTTGCTTCAAAATACCAGCTGCACTTGCAGGACTTACTCTGTGGGCCCAGAGGACGGCAGTTCCCGCAGTCAGGGTACAAAGAGACCCACAAAAGCTTGGACCCTTCTCGTTCTAAAAGGGGTCCTTGACCTGTCTCCACTTGCACCTTGACCCACTGAACCTATTTCTTCTCAGAAGAGGACTTCCAGCTCTCTTCAGCTTGTGAACGGAGTCTGCAAACGGGTGGCAGTCATGATTTAATTCTTGTTCCTTGGGCTCACAAACTAGCAACACGAAGGCCACCACCGGGACCAGAGCGGCTCCAACCGGACGCTCCCGGCTCTCTGCAGTTCTGCGCGGGAACACGCGGGGGCAGCAGAGTGTAGCCCGACCCCACCGAGCTCGTTCCACAACCGAAATTCTAGGGGCGGCTCAGCTGGGGAGACATTAGCCAAACTGGGGAGATTAATCAAACTAGGGAGAAACAGTCCCAAGATTAAACACAGGAGGGACGTGTAAGTGGTGCATTCAGTAGCAGCAACCGTAAAGACTTCACCGTGCATACTGAGCTGGTGGATAGATATAAATATGTAAAATGTACATATTTTTATATGCTTATTTATATATGCTTATATATTTATATATAAATACATAATTATATATTTTATATAATTATTTATATATTTCATATGCAATGTGTACACCTATGTATTCAATTATGTCATCTATTTTATACATTCTATAAGTAATATATATTATTTGTGGGGGAGGGCTTCTTTACATCTTTCTGTTCTATCCAAAGTTGTCTTCAATAGGCATGTATTTGTTGAATAATCAGAAAAAATCAGAATTAGCAAACTTGAAAATGGAAGGAACATTCACATTAGTGAAAATCCAAGCATATATATTGAGAAAGATTTTTTCTCACAAAAGTATATTTCAGTTTATAAAATAATTAGCAATATAAGGACTCTGCTCATGAATTTATTAGACAAAGATCTTCTGAGCGCTGCATATCTGAGCAAGGCGCTCATTTAGGTTCGAAGACAGCAAGAGAAGTCAGACATAACTACTGCCCCCAACGAGCTCGGGCAGCCGTGAACCCAGATGGTGACTGTTGTAACAGAGGAAGGAACGAAATACCGTGAAGACAACAGAGCTGGAGGCGGTGAACTCTACGAGGGATGATGCACAATGAGACTGCACAGAGCTGAGAGTCAAGGTGTGTCTGCAAAGGCTCAGTAAGAATTGACCAGCTAAGGAGGCAGGCAGTGCATCAGACAGAAGAGAGAAGTCAAGACAAAGCTCAGAGAGAGTGGAAAAAGAACTTGGCTGGAGTGAGACTGGCTCCCACCACGGCCACAGGGCAGCTGGCAGAGGTTCTACTTCAGGTAGCACCCGGGCTCTGGCTACAGCTACGGCAAGACAGGGCAGATTCTTGGTGGAATTGGAAGGACAGACTGGTTGGAATGTATTGGTAGGTTTTCTGTCCCAGGTTACAAACTTTTTAAACTGCAGCTGCAGTAAGGAATACATTTCACAATGTCACTCAATTTATAAAAACATGTGCCTGTGTGTGGTGTATTAATACATTCATATAACACAAACATACACACAATCGGAGTGTGATGCGCTCTGATCTTGTTCATTCTCTGTTTTATCAATGGAGTGAGATTTCATAATCCCTTAGCAGGTTGCAACTCACAGTTTGAAAAATCCTATTTCTAAAATGGTTTCTCAGCCTCACATTATTGACATTTTTAGCAAGATGATTGCTGGTTGTGGCGGCTGTCCTTTTCATTGTAGGATGTTTAGCAACATACCCACTAGATGCCAATAGAATCCCCTTCCCGGTTCTGACAACCAATAATGTGTGCAGATATTGTCAGATGCCTCCTGGGGTACAAAATTGCCCTCCCCTCCGTTGAGCACCACTGCACTAACTAAAGGGAAATAATCTGGTTTGGGGGAGCAGACGATTGACCTCACAGTCAGGAGTGAGTGACCCTACTTCCACAGGGGTCACTCACCATCCACAGGAGAGAAGAGACTGACCAATCTTGAGAGAGAACGATGGGAGGGCTCTAGGTCAGTGTAGAGTCCTAGCAATAAACCACAAAGAGGCATACTGTGTGGTGTGGCCCCTGCTGACCTCGTCTCACAGCCAGTGTGCCACCCTCTCTCTGGTCCACCCTCTGACCACGCTTGCCTGCCTTCATTTGCTCCAACTGAATGCGTTTGTCCCCACTCCAGGGCCTTTGCACGTTCAGCTCCCTCTGCCTGCAACACAGTTCCTCTCTCCTCCTGCTGGACTCCCACAGACCATCAAGGCCCTTAAACTGGCTGCCCCAACATAACAAAGTTCTCCTGCTGTGCTCTTAAGACACCCTGTACTTGTCACTTTGAATACTTACTACAAAAGGTCCTTACACAAGTATCTGTGTGACTATTTGTTAGACTTAGTTTTTCTCCACCTCTCAAGACTGTGACCTTCATGACGGCAGGAAGCCTGCTTTGCTCAGCCAGAACAATCCCTAAACCAGCGAAGAGTTGTGAATGAGTGAGTAGGTTCTGCCAATTAACCTAATTATTGTTTCCATTTTTATCAGTTGTGAGAGTGACATTAATGTGCTATTTATTGGTAGGCTGATCTTTTATGGCTAATTATCATTTCTTCAAAGTAAGAAATGTTGAAAAGCTTTTTGAATAAAATAATGAAAATATGAATTTCTCACAAAGCCTGAATTTCTAATAAAAGAATTATTCCAATATTTATCTTGAGACTGCATGATTAAGAAACACTAATATTTGAATCTTTTTAAATTTGAGAAGTCTACATAAACCATTCTTCACATGATTCTTTCCTTGATAATTAAAGCTGTCACCTTCTCTTGTCGTCATTAGGAAAGCATTCCAGACAACAAAATTGAATTTTCTTCCAACCATAAAATTATTGGAATTTTCATTCAACCTAACTTTCAAGAGAAAAAAAGCAGGCCATTTGTAATTTCCACTCAAAATTAGTTCTCGATATAAACATGCAAAACAATAAGCCAAAATTTACTTACATTTATGCAGAAATAGGTTTAAAATCAGGAAGTCCATGAGGAAAAAGAAGATTCAGAGACTGGAACAGTGATTTAAGTTGGCCAAGATGTTCAGCAATATGAGAATATACCCTCTTTTTTCCCCATTATGGCTAAGCTTAAATAATTTTTTTGAGTTTCAGATCCTGTTCTCATTTTATTAGTCAAAGAAGACTTGGTTTCCAAAGCTAGTATCCACCAAGAAACTAGAACTCAAGTGAACACATTTTCAAGTATGATGGGTTGAGCCATGCATAGGGGCAGAATGATAAATAGCATATGGTCCATCTTAAAGAGTTTTTGGTGTTTGGAGGAAACATCATCCTGTAGATTAGTATAAAGCATGAAAGAGCAACTGATGCTCAGAAGCCACAGCCCCACATGACCCCACAACTACACAGTAAGACCCACCTGTTATTTGTCCTCAAACTAGAGGATGAGAGAGCTGCATGCACGGTATTGAGTTCCCAGGTACGCCAAGACGGCAGCGTTGTACTGGCGGGAAACAGGGAACATCTTTTCTTCAATTTCATAAAGTAGGTTGTCTGAATTTTTAAAATATCTTTGCCCTTTAGGATCAACATATTTTTTCCCTTGAACTCTTTTATCCATCCATTTATTAAACAAATATTTAGTAAGGAGCCTGCTTTGTGCCAGGTGCTGGGGCACACTGAGTGTGAGATAGTTTCAGATGGGCTCACCTGACCTGATGGGGGAGGACCCCATCTGAAGGTGGGGGGACAGAGAAGGCCCCTGGGGGAACCCCAGGGCAGTGTGGGAAGGTCGGGTGGGTGGAGGGCATTAAACGAAGATGGGTGGGGGATCCAAGTTCAGCACAGAGGTGGAGAGCTGGGCCTTTGAAAATATGTGGTCAAGACCCAGGAGTGCCTGGACGCAAGTCAGCTATTACCAGAGATAATGACATGCAGGGGAGCATTTGGAGATCGGGGGCGTGTTATAGGCAAAAATTCCTACTTGCTACACGGCTCAGCTCTGGATAGTGTAAAGGTGAATTTTCCGAAGGTAAAAGCACTTTGTGAGATACCAAGCATCTCACAGATCCAATGTGGATCACCATTATGGTATGTATACGGATGTTTTAATCACCACAAATAGTAGCTGCTCACGTCCTAAGTACCTTGTGAAACAAGCCAAGAAAACTACACCTGATCAATGTCGAGAGAAAAAAGCAGGCTATTTGTATGCTGTTAAAAGCAAAACAGCAAGATGAACATTCTTCATGTATACGTATTCTACATAGGCTGAAGCTTCCATCTCAAATTCCACTTCCCAGCCCAAAACTTCCTCAGCCCCTGAGCCCCCTGGGCTGATTGTTCTGTCTACACCACGTTTTGCTGTTTTTCACATCACTCTGGCAAGTATTATTTGGGAATTGTATTATACTGGTTAGTTTTGTGTCACCGCGAGGGAGCTTGCAAGGTCTCTGGCGGTCGAGGTGATGATTTATACTTCCCTGGACCAGCAGACCTGGCTAGGCACACCCAGCTGTGTGAAACCCGCTTTGAGCACTGAAGACCTGCAGACCTCTGCAATCCCTGACTATCTGGGATCCTCTGAGGCACAACATCTGTCAGTTCTCCGTGAACATCAGAGAAGGAAACTTACAGAGATTTCTCATTTATTTTGCATTCATTTACCCTGCTCATTTCCAAAGTGAGCTGCCTGGAGCTAGCTTAGCAACAGGTAGGCATGTCAGCTGTCCCACAACTGGCTCTGAATGCATTTTGTCAATGTGCTTCCTTTTCCTTCGTGCTAACTTTACATCAGAACCTATTGAGTTTAATCCCAGCAGTGCTAATTAGAGGTGGCAACAACAGAAATCCTCTGCAACGCCTTCTAGAAATCTACCATCACTTCAGCAAACACAGCCTTGCTCTTCTTATTATTTCTTTTCACTTCCTCGGGCATTCTATGCAGAGCTAAAATCTGGTATTTAGAGAGTTGAAAGGCACCTCTAGAATCAAGTGCTAAATATAAAAAGGAATTGTAAGTATCTATGGATTCGAATGAGAATTCTGCGCAAGTATACCAAGCACACCTCTTTTTCTCAACTTTATTTGGTGGTTTCTGTGCTTACCATACTGAAAAATAAATCTGAGTAAGATAAGCTGCTATTAAAATATTGTGTCTTGGTAACACTGAATAATAATTTTCTGGCTCTTCAGTTGAAGTTCCAGCTTGTGGCCATACAGGGAAATGTAAACTCCGAAATTTCTGAGCTAGGGAAATGCAAGTTTAGGGATGTGAAAGTTGTCTCTAGGGTATGGCATCATCTGATGACCATGTGATGAGCTCATGGTTTATCAAATGTGCTTAACACATCCATCGGGAAGTGAGGGAGAGAGACAGGGTAGATAAACTAGCAGGGCAGCATTGGCGGGAGGCCCAGACCACAAGGCCTGGCTTGTGTAAGGTTCAGAGGTCCTGTCTCTCTTCTGCATCAGCCTCCCACTGGTGGGGTGATGACGAAGAGCAGACTTGGAGTTGGATCTGGGGCCCCACAGACAAAGGGCACCTAGGCCAACAGCACCCTTCTATTGGAGAGATGCAGCGACTTGTTCTTTTGAGAGAGGAACTGCCCTGGCCATAGCTGCAGCTTACCGGTTAGCCTTGCTGCACAGCCATGGTTTGATTGGCACATCCTGGGCTGATACAGGGGTTACAGAGCTGTCAGTCCAGTGAGAGCATGATAATGACTCTGTCCCTTGTTATCTATCAGTAACACGCTGTGTGCCATCAGATATTCCATTTAAGCTGTCTGCCTTCAACTCATCTTACCAGTTACAAACTCACCATCCATGGAACACATCAGTGAACTCTGCCCATGTTTCACCAGCCACTTTCTCACTCAGTTCCTAACCCTAACATGCCCTTTGTGATTCACCCATACTTCATGAGCTCACAGCTCGCTTACTATCTGTGCTTAACATTCCTTGTGAGTTGCATCCTTCCCATTGGTCATTGTTCTCTGTGGCGAAATCAAATATACTCCACACAGCAAAGTCATGTCATGGTAAGAATCTAAAGTCATTTGAAATAAATTTTGGGAACTCATTGCCATCAAACTATACCTAAGCCATTAGCTGGAATCTAGTGAACTTTAATTCTCTTACAAGCTTTAGAATGTTACAGGGGATTCAGATAATGGTGACTGCCAAATAACAGCATGGGAAAACGTCCAGCTCCCCTGCCGAGTGGAGGTCAGCAGCGCTTCCAGATGGCCTTCCTAAGTGAGTCCTCCAATGTGCCAGCTGTGGCCCCTGGGAATCGAGAGTTCCCCTGAGCGGCCCTTCTCCCTCCTGTCAAATCCACTAGTCCAGCAATTGGATACGGGCCCTCCCCCAAGGTTGTGAGCAGTGACAGCAACCTAATGTGTGACCTCCCCCTCCGCCCCGCCCCGCTTGCTTTTCTGTTACAATGAACAATCCTACCAAGTCACCTGCAGTTAGAGGCAATTTATGTTATTTGTTTTTGTTGATCTTGGATCTTTTTCTCTTTTTTTTGGGAAATTTATTTTAAGGCTATAAGAGGACTCTCTATCAGGACCCTAAGTTGCTCGAGGAATCAACCCCGCCCTTCCTTTCTCCTTCCCTCTCCTTCCGCTCTCTCTCCCTCCTCTCTTTCTCTCCCTCATTCTCTCTCTCTCCCCGCTTCCCCCTCTCTCTCCCACTTTCTGCATGTCCATTATGCTCCCTGCCAACCACTGGCTGTGTCTTTCCCATGTGTTCCAGGGAAGGTTCTAGGCTGGAGAACAACAGTCTGATCCTTGTACCTACCACACCTCTTATGAGGCAGGGGTGCTGAGAAATCCTGCTGCCTGGGCCCTCTCCACCACCAAAGCCTCCTGCTCTGTAAACTGGGTTTGGTAACTGCACCTACATCCCAGAGCTGTTAGGAAGCTGAAACAGGGCAGTTTATGTAAGGCACCCAGCAGAAGGCTTGGCATGTAGTGAGTGCTCCGTGAAGATTAGCTGGAACTCCTTAGTCTTAACATGGACCCCAAGCAAGGCTGCGGATTGGCCATATCAGGGTCAGATGTCCAGTGGTCACCTGTGGCAAACACCCCAGTGCTGGTTCCCTGAGGAGACCATTGTCCCATGTTCTCTGCCCAAGGCCCCTCCTTTGGAACCTTCCTCCTCCCTCTCCGTGAGGCTCAGGTGGGCTGTCCACCGTGCTTCACACGGGTAAAGAGAACCTTCTCTTCTTCCTTTCCAGCTGTAGCTCGCCTTCTCTGTGCACTACTTCTGCATTTCACTTACTTCACCAGACCAGGCTGAGCTAAGACCCTGTCTCAGCTGTGCAATAACCAGGCCTGGTAAACAGCGACAGCTTCCCTTCCTAGGAGACGCCACCCCTTGGGCAAGGGACCCTGTGTGGGACGGGGGTCCCCAAGGTTGGGAGTTCACAGTTCTTCTCTTTCCTAATCAATGCCAACTGTTATATAAGGATCTAGGTACAGCTGTGAACTCATCTGCTCTTAGAATTCCAAATCAATCCCTATGGTTGGCATTTAATCCATCTTTGCTCTCTGGCTACTGGTTACCAAAGGGCTCTGAGTTTTATCTGTTCCTTGAAAAACATCTGTGATCTGAGCCTCTCCGTGATGTTGGTGCAAGGGTGGCTCAGGCAACCTCAGCCCTGTCTGTCCATCTGGAATCAGGAGCCCTGGCTCCCCCGGTTTTACCCTCTGTGGGCTCCTTGTTCCCTGGGACCACAGGTGAGCATTTAACTGTGTTCATATGATCTGGCTTCACATCTTGGAGAATGATTAAGACTCACTGTCCTTATTCCCAGCTTGGCCCAATGACTAATTCCACATACTCTAATTCCTTGTCTCTCTGGAGTCTAAGGTTGGCAGCTTATTCTCTGGTGTCAATTTCTGTTAGGATTCTAGCTCACTTCAATAGAAGAGAATGTATAAGGAGGATCTTGCAGTTTTCAGAACTGGACAAGCAGGTTCAGAAAAATCAGGAACCAGAGCTCTCAAAGGCACTCAAGGTCATGGCCACTGAATCCTCCCTTCCAGCAACCTGTCCTTCTGGGCTTCTATTCAACATGCAAAGGAGACACAGACGTGTGCTTTTCCCCCATCCAGAATTAGGGGAATATTTGTGGGAGTGCATTTTGAGAGTGCTCAACCAGAGAGAGTGGAACACAACATTACTCAGCTGAACATATGACGTGGCTGCATTTATCAGAGAGGGTGGCTCCACTGCAGCAATCACAGCGCTGGAGCTCTCACAGGTGCTGCTATGGCCCACGCAGACCTGCTCTGAACTGGCCTGCGGCAAATCACATCAAAAGGCCAGGGGTTCCTTGCTATGATGGGCACCAGGGCAATGAAAGGCCTGGGGAGACAGGCATCCCGGGCTGGACTGGACTTGTCTGTCTTGCCCACACAGACCACCTTCTGCTCCCCAGAGCAGCGCCCGGCATGCAGACCTTAAGGAAAGGATTGACGAGGGAAGTGCAGGACATGTGAAGGGATCTGTGCTGGCTGTTCTTGCTGGACTGGAATGCCCATGGGAGGGGCGACATTTAAGTAGGCTTGGATCGCACTGAAGAAAAGAGGACCCAGGGGCACAACAGTAACCCTCAAAGGGTGAGTAGGTAGGGAAAGCTAACAGGGAATTGTGTACATCTCCTCTCCTGTGCTCAAACCAGACCTCAGTGGTCTGCACCACCCAAGGGGCCCAGTCTGCAGGACACACGCTGGCCCCCTATGTGGACAGCACCATGCTCAGGACCCTGAGATCGGGAGATGGCAGGGATGCCTATGATAGACACTTGTGTGATAGAGGAAAGAGGATAAATGCAAAAGTAGAGGTGTCTGACCAACCAGTGTCTGATATTCCAGAATTTGGGAACCTGTTAAATTATCTCCTACAATGGAGAAACAAGTGGCTGCACTTTGTTCCCTTGCCATTGAGAAGGGGACCCAACACCGGGAGTGTACTTTGGATTCTGGAGGCAAGAGCTATTTCACTGGAGTGTCACACTCTGTGTGACCCCAAAACTCTCCTGGTCTAAGCTGTGGAGCAAATTCTGCTACTCAATCCTTTCTCTCTTCTTCAAAATTAAAATCAAATTGGCTAAAATAGCTCATTTTCAAGGCCTGTGGAATTTCAAAGCTTTCTGCAGATTTATGTGACTGTTCAAGGCTTGTGTCCTCAAGGTCTCCTCTAGTTCTGGGATCCTTCCTTCACAGTAATGTCGCTTAGTTACAACACTGAAATGCGCACTTAATACAATAAACATGGGCTGAACTTCAGGTGACTACCGTGGTCATCACATGGGCAGCAAGGCCATGGTTGTATTCATTACTTTCCTTCCCTCCCGCTCCAGGTATATTTGCTTTCTCAGCAGGTTGAAACTTCTCCATCCAGTGGGGCAACCTGAACCTTCATTCCCAAAGGAATAATTAACTGTGATTGCTAGCCTTGCAGTACTGAAAGGGACATCGAGGATCCTTGAGTTGCAGAAACACTCACTCCTGTCTGCACTGTGTGACAGCAAAGACAGTTCTCCCTGGTGGTCTGTCGCCACCCGCAGCGTGGTAACCCTCTTATTGGTCTTTTGACCCTGTGATAGGTAGAGCTGGGCAGCAGTCTCAACTTGTAGGCCATCCATTTAGAACAACAACCTACCATTGGAAACCAAAGTTGAGGGAATGGGAAGCAAAAAATGTGCAAGTGTGTTATTAGGTACATTAGTGAGAGGCTGCACTGCCATGTCCACCATTGGCTCCTGGAGGCTTGTTTTGTTGGCTATGGAGAAACACCACCATCTGTCAGTCACTTATTAAGAGTATGTACTGCATCCTATAGGATACCACCCCAACCTCTCAAGGTGTTGGCTCCCAACTGGTGCCATAACTGAGTCTCCAATAGGTTATTTCACCATTTTACAAGGTCAGTATTACACAGGTGATGACTCATTCTTGAATGTCAGCAAATTCTCTGCACTTGGCAGGAGGAAGTAGGTTGTAAAAGAATTTCCTTGGTCAGAAGCCGTGTTTGTGGCACACCACTACCATGAATAAGGCATTCAGTAAGTTCCTTCTTGGTGTTGCAGAAGCATCGTCTCCAGTATTAACGTCTATTTCAGGAAGCATGAATCACTGGCTCTCCACAATGGAAAGGAGAAAATGGAACCTTACTCCTCTAAGTGGCTGGCTGGTGCTCCCAGCCCCAGGATCCGGGGCAGTGTCAGAGGCTGCGAGTTGGTCACTGATGCTGTGAGTTGGTCACAGCCTTGGTGGTAGACGTCAGCCGTGCTCGAGGGATGTCCACGCCGCCGCGCCCACGCACTCTAATCCTGCCCTTGCCACTTGGCACACTTTGTCCACCATCGCTCCACTGAGGAACCACTGGGATGGCTGGAGAAAGAGGCTGACTGGTATGAACAACGCACATTATTAGTCTCCCCGACTATAAGGCTCTTCCTCCAAAGTGGAGATTCTTAGCTAAAAATCACATGGGCCACAAATACTCCCATATTCCAGGCGCATTTTCAAGAGGCCTATTCACATTCTCTTCACAGATCTTTTTCTCACTTATTCTCTAGTTTTGTTCTTTCCAAATCTCTGTCCATCTGGGCAGACAATAAGCCACAGCCTATTAAATAGTGTAAATTCTCACCTTAGACCATCCTTTCCTCCAGAAAAACAGAGAATATGTACTGCTTGTAATTCTGCTTAGAGGAAAAAATTCTCTTGTCTGCTCTCCTCCAGTGCTATGCCTGAATACGGATGTAAAGCCATGGCCATCCAGTTCCTGCTGGGGCACTCATATCTGTGGCACCATTTATAGACCAAGTCAAGAGCTCTCTTCCTTGATCAGACTGGTCACAGCACGTCCCATGGAGACTTGATTGTGGGCTGAGAACAAGGCGGCACTTCAGGGTTAAGCACATAGAGTGTGAGCTGTGTGTTCAATTTATCTGTTCCTGCAAGACCCCCAGGAGCCCAGCCTCATACTCATACCACCTCCAGGTGATCATGAAGTACTAACTGTGCTCCCAACTTGATGGCTTTATAGCTTAGATAATAGCCACTCTGTGATGGGAGGTTCAGGTTAAATGGTCCACTGATGTTCAATGGTCAGTCTCTACCAGGGTCCAACAGCAAGCCAAGAGATATTCTCAAAATAGAACAGATATATTCCAAAGGAGAACATGGCTTTTTTAACACCCTGTCACTGGCACCAAATAGCCTCATATAACATCACCATGACACTATCAGTGTAGTGGACCAGCATTGATATTACGTGGGACAGTGAGAGATTGAAGCCCCGATGCCTCCCGGATGAAAGAAGACTGCTTCCAGTGCAGTCCACTTCTGTCTCCTGGTAAAAGACAACTTCTAGGTTAATAACTGCCTGCCATACCCTGGGAGCCATGCTGATTTGCTCTCCTAAAATGATCACACTGGAGCAGATGTTCTCTTGAGGCAAGGCTAGGCTTACAGTAATTTGCTGTCACCTTCCAAGATCCATGAGTCTCCTGTACTAAGAAAACTGCCATGGTAAATGGGGTTGTGAGAGAAATCACTACCTCTGAAAACTTGATGTCTGTGCCCCTTCCACCAATTTCTTTGGTGTACAGTTTTGGTGGGGACAGGGCACACCAGTGAATCCTTCAGACTCTTCTTACTGTCCTAGCCCTCACTTCTTTGGTCAGGATGCCGGCTAATAGCTGGGTACCCAACCCATCTGTTTATCAGGAAATAAAGAATGGGTTAAAGAGACATTGTGACCAGGGGAGATTCAGGTTAAATCTCTTTTTACCACATGACCTTCCTGAGAAGCCTGGTCTGACCGGCAGAACACAGCAGTTTTCTGTGTCCCCTGCCTCTGAGCCAGTATCCAAACATTCCAGAAACTTCTGGGTATTTCTTTCTTCTGGTAAATGGCTGCAGGTCCCTTTTGAAAAGGATAGGAGAAAAATTCTCAATATGTATTTGTCTTCTTACCAGAGGGCCCTTCCTCGGGGTTCCTCAATTCTCTCATTCATTCAGGGAACTTTGGTCTGTGAACTAAGACAGACATGGAAATACATGACTTGCCCTGGTGGTGACCCCAGGCATACCTTCGTTGGACAAAGCTGGGTCTTTCAGTCAGACAGACCAAGTATAACCTTTGTGGGCTGCCTGGATATTTCACCACCCAAGACCGCTATGGTTTGAAGCATGATAATTACCACTCCAGCCCAGCCCGCCTTGCTGCCAGTGGTTACCCGTAGCTGCTTGACTTTGCCTCCCCTGGATCCCATCACCCCAGTTGGAATCAGGGGGCCCATTTCAATGGCAGCAACTACTCCCCTCTCCTCTGCTCTACAGAGGGTGGGCATTATGTTATAGCTCTTTTTAAAGATGCTGTTGCCCCCCCTTAGCAAGGTATTCTTCCAGGTGTTGGTGTGTACAGCTTTCAGTTAACAATTAAGCAAACAAAACTAGTCCGAGGTGTACATAATAGCTCATTAAATGCAGAATCCTTGATAAGATGACCCATATGGATAATTTCAGTGAGATCAAAAATCACGTTTGGCACCCTTAGACTCCATCCCACACATATTCCTCAAGGTTTGTGCTGCCATAAATGTTAAAGTCCTACAAATCTTTTAGTGTGTGAGCCTTCTGCTGGCAGACATGATGATGTAATTAGCCCCTTAGCCCCTGAGGCATACAGAGATCTGACTCTCCTTTATGGGTCCGTTATAATGGGAGAGTTAACATTCCTCAAGTCAGAACTTCAGGTCACCATGACATGGTCTTCCTGCCTCCTAAGGGAGGACCAGTCTCCTCAGACTGAAAGGAAGTCAACTTGTCCAGGCAAGAAAGCCCCAGTGAGACTGGAGAATTCAGGATAATGTGACTCATTTGAATCTTACCAAATATCACCATTCAAATCCTCTGGATCACACTCTAATAATCAGTGCCGTAACTCTTCCTTAAGAAACATAGCAAGTTTATGGATTCAATTATCAGGAGCCCATAGAAGCAGGTTCTGTGTCCAATTTTAAGCTGTATCTGGGCCTTATCTCGAGCTACAAACTACAGGAAAATACAGCTGATTTACATGTGCCAGATTCTACTGGTGCACCACATATATCCCCTGGACACTTGCCATTTGAGCATGCCAACTCTATTTCCAAGAGCCATCCCCTGTGGATCCATGTCTGAGGCCTTCGGTGGCCGACACAGCCCATTCTGTCTAGACACAGGGAAGGCTGAAAGGACCAGCTAATTAGTGCCACCCCTGGGAGCAGCCTGTGTCTGTGCCTCACTCTGGGACTGAGACAATTCTGCAGCACATTCCGGATGGAGACCTGCCATCCAGAGTTCTCCAGGGAGATTGAGCGCCGGTTGCCTGGAGTGATAGCTTGCTTGAAAACGCACCCTTTATTGGCTACGCCCCTCTCCTGGCTCACTTTCTCACCCCCATACCTAGCATTTCCTCTCAAATAAACTGCTTATATTTGAATTTGCTTCTGGGGAAAATCCAAACACACACAGTAACTTCCTCTCTTAAATCAAGATGTTGAATTATTGAGTTCATTTGATTATTAAAGCTCTTTAACCCACTTGGAAGAAGACAGCCCATCCAAAATTGCTCTTACCTCTCATCTTTCCCACCGTGGACACTGGATCTGCCAAAACCTTGCTCTCAATACGTTCTTCATTCCAGGTGACTGCAGGTGACAATTTAAGTCTCACAACAGGATACCAAGGACAACAAATGCCAGAAAGTGGTAACAGATCCCTCTCTGCTTTCAGACCCACCCACCCAAGCTGAAGAGCCAATCCCAGATTCCCATTTTCTTGGAAGTCTTTCCTGCCACCACTTCTATTTCCCATAACTCTACTTATCAGTTTACTTAGTTGCAGACAATAGAATCTTCTCTAGTTTAAGCAGAAAGACATTTGTAAATTATTCATAGGACCATTGGAGAGCTGAGGAAACTGTAATCAAACTTCCAGGACTCTCAGAAACACATCACAAAACTAGATTACTGAGGGAGATACTGCCCTGCCGCCATTAAGAATGTTAGGTAGGGATGAGGGTATGCAGGTGGCACAGACCCATGAGGATAAAGAGTAGAAGCCTCAACGGTGGGAAATGGTGGTTTAGGGACTTTTTCTCCACTGGGACATGTGCAGAGGAATAGAGAACCTATCCACAGGTAACCTTCCCCATTAGCATAGTAAAAATCACACCCCCTAGCGCCATGACAGTTCTGGAGCCAGCTATATAAAGACAGAAAATGGGAGGCTACATGATTCTGGGAACCTCTGCCCACTTCCTGGAAGAGACATGAATATTCTACCCCCAACTCAATATATTATTAAGGATTAGCATAAAGGACAGACCCTAAGTATGGGATGAGGCTGTTCCTTATTGAAACAGTCTGCTTTCTACTGACTTTGAGAGTGTACTGTACTTTCTATGCTCTGTCTTTAAATGCAGGGTCTTCTTCACTCGTGGGGAAAGGCCTGTTCCTCTCTCTCTGGAACGTACTTTAGCTTTGCAAATAAAGGCTGCTTGTGTGGAAGTGCTTCGTGTCTGTCATCACGCTGTTGCACCAGCCCTGCTTGTGATCCTTCTAAGCAAGAAGCCAAAGAACCAGGACAGCTCTCTCAAAACCCAGAAGTTTCAGAGCTCAGAAGCTTCTACACTTGCCAGGATCAGAAATTCACCGTATCAGGAAGCTATCTTTAAAAAACAGGATATTTCACTTCTAGTGGGGGTTCCAGAACTGTATGTACTCTCTCTGCCACAACCTACGCTGACTCTCCTTCCATTTGGTTTGTTTCTGAACCAAAGTCTCACTCACATGTATCTGATTGGTTGAGCCTAAAAGACATTGGAAACTCTATCTCCAAGGGTCTTATAAGATACTGAATGCTAGAAGGAAGTTGGAATGGGTTGAAATAGACAATCCACAGTATCTACCACATAGTTTATTGGTACAAAGTAAATATTCACCAACAGTTAAAATGAAAATAAGATATAGAAAACTTAATTATTCACTGACTATACTCTTTTTCATTATATCATCTGAGTTATTCTTAAGTCTCTGCCCAGATTTCCATCGAACAGATTGCCAGCTTCCCTTTTGAGCTCCTCAGATGATCTTTCCTGCAAAAGGAAATATACATTTCCTTTCAACAAATGGTGCTGGGACAACTGGATATTCTTGCAAAAGAATTGAGTTGCAACTCTTCCTTGTAACATCACAAATGTTAAATCCAAGTGAATATAGACCTAAATGTAACAGCTAAAACCAAAAAAGCAAATGAACAAATACAGAACAGCAATGACAGTAACAATATAAAACTGTTAGAGAAAAACAGAAGAGTTTTTCTTCATTATCTTAGGCAAAGTGTTCTTAGATATGATACTAAAATCATAATAACTCTAAATAGCACTTACAACTCAACAATAAAAGACAATAAAGATAATAAAAAAGACAACAAAAAGACACATAATCCAATTTAAAAATGGGCAAAGATCTGAAGAGACATTTCCCCAAAAATGATATATAAATGGCCAATATACACAAGAAAATACACTCAGCATCTTTAGCCACTAAGAAATGCAATTCAAGAACACAATGAGATGCCACTTCACACCCACTAGGGTGGCTATAAGTGACAAAAAAGAAACAGATAAATAACAAGTGTTGGCAAAGATATGCAAAATATAGAGTCACTAAAGTCCACTTTTTGTATGATTATGTTTGTATCAAATATCTAGAATAGGCAAATCTATAGAGACAGAAAGTAAATTAGCAGTGTCCTAGGAGAGCGATGGGCAGATGGCAAGAATGCTGGAGGTAAATGGGGGTGACTGCTAGTGGGAAGGGATTTCATTTTGGGGTAGTGAAGATGTGCCAAAGTTGAAAGGTTGATTGTGGTGATGGTTTCACAACTCTGTGAATATACTAAAAACCACTGAATTGTATGCTTTAAATAAGTGAGTTGTGTGACATGCAAAGTATAGCTCAGTAAAGTAGTTTTTTAAAAAGGAAATTTGCTTTAATATCTTTGGCATTGTACAGACAAATCAAGTGAAAAATTTTCCATCCATAGTTGAACTTCATCTGCAGACTCTTCTGTCTTATCTCCCTGTTGGTTCCAAAGTTGGATGGAAAAGGAGGTGATGTTTATGAAGTACTTCAAACTCCAAATAAAGGGCAAATTGGACTGAGAATCTAGAGAAATAAAGTGTGGTATTTGGGGAGAAAAACAACACTTGGAGAAAGGCTTTTGTGAGATGGACTTGTTCAGGGTTTTGCAGTATCTGCGAGGTGAGATGCAGCTGGTTTCACTATTGGGCAGCCTGAGCAGGTGGCTCTAAGCCTTAGATGGCATGATATTTTGTCCTTGATGTGACTGTAGTTTAAGACACTTATCCATGAGGGAGTGGTTATTGTTTCCAGCTGGCAAGTCTTAAGCCAGTCCACATGGGCTCAGCAAAGGCCAGGGCCGTAGAGAGTGAGCACATAATTGCACCTGCCCTGGGACTTCCCAAACTCCATGGAGCCATGACACACACATGCAAACTCCAGGTACAGCTGAGCAAGAATTAAATTTAAAAGAAAAATCACCTTTTTGCATTCAAGCCTGTTAGCATTTGATGTTTGGGAAACTTATTGGCTGCATCTTACTGTGTTTTTCAATCAGGTTTCCAGTCCAGACCTTTCCGCAGAAGCTAAGTCACCTGTTTGCTACAGAACACTAACATGCAGGATGCCAGCTGGACGTTGTCAGTGTCAGGTCCAGGTGAGCAGAGCAGGTGGTCTGCCCAGACTTCTTGCTTTTCTGTGTTGCTCTGACTTATATTAAGATGCAAGGAGGGGTCGGGACTGCCAAGACTCACAGGTTCATGAGGCTCATCCATGGCCCTTAATGGCTTCTTCCTTGACGTGGTCTCAAGTTGGGACTTGTTTATTGGGATTTGTTCATCCCATAATTTGTGATCTTGGCTTTTAGATTGCAAAAGTCAGATGGCAGCTTTACCCACTGAAATGCTGTAGTTTTTATTAATAACAACAGCAAAAAAAAACACAAAAAACTAAAAGGAGCAGGCTTCTTATCACACAAAGAACATACCATCTTCTTGAGACAATGAAATTATCATGAATACCAGGGAAGTGATCTGAAACACTCATTTGCCCAGGAGGCCAGGAATGAACTGGAGCCCCTTAAAACCTGCCTGACGATCTGAACAGAGGGTAGAAGTCAAAACAACAAAGAAAGAAAGGTTGGAGGAAAAGAGATTTACTTAAGGGGGAGTTTGAGATATTAAGGATAGAACAGTTATAAAATGGAAAATCTCCACAGGAAGAAGATACCACGATAAAAGGAGAAAGTGAGATGTGCCCATTCTGCTGTCAAATAAGGAAGGGTGGTGTCAGGAGCCCAGAAAAGGGACTGAGGAGCAACAGAGTCTCAGGAATGAGGAGTCTTGAGAGTCCCTCCCCATCCCCAGGGAGAACTGGAGAAAGGCAGACATGCCCCCTAACCAGTCGCAGAAGGGGCCCCGTTCCTACTGAGCCCCTGCAGCTCCCCACACCAAGAGTCTCCAATCAGGACACACCTGAACCTCTGTCCTTTCCACTGCGAAACTTTCCCACACTCTGCCTGCTCTGAGTCCCTGATAAACACAAGTGGTTGGCTGCCTTGCTAGAACCAGTGCTGAGCAAATAGCCTCTGCTTCTCCCATTTGATTGGGCTGCATCTATTGATACTGCCACAGAAACCCGGGACTCAACCGGGAAATGAACAGGACAGCCAGGAAGTTTTCCTCACATAAAACCAGATGACTGCAGCTGACTCTATGGTCAATTTCTCATCTTCACAAGATGGGAGCAGTGTCTCAAATGTTACTCCCTTTCTCAGGGAACGCAAGACTTGCCCAGTGGGGTTTTTCCCCCAGATAGGGTCAGCAGACTGTCACATTTAAGCTCACCAGGGGAGCTCCCTCCCAGTTGAGTTTGGGTTCAAAGACTATGGCAGGACAGATGTCATAATTTGTGTGGCTCAGTGCAAAGTAAATTCAGGCCCTTTGTTTAAAAATCATTACGAATTTTAAGAGAGCATCAGCAGAGCTTTAAGTCAAGTGCAGATCTCTAAGTTCCTTGTGTGAGGCACAGCTCGAGCCCACGAAGCCGGCTCTGGACCACAGACACTGAGCCCCGACCCAGAGCGCCTGGGATCCAGTGGAGCGAGGAGCAAGGAGTTGCCCGCGCTTGGATGTCACTCAGTCTCTGCTGTGGTCTTTGCAAACCTACGTACATAATTCTACTGGAATCAATTGCTTACGGGGTAGGGATTGGTTCATTTTCTAAAAATGTTGAGGGAGGTCAGTGAATTACGTGAGTCCCAGTAGCTCTTTGACACTTTCCAAAGTGAAGACGTCAGAGACTTGGGGTTAAACTAATTCAGCGTAAGGCCTTGAGGGAAGCCCCGAGAAGCAGCCCGGCAGCAGCTGCTGAGGGTCCCCTGGACCTGACTTCACCAACAGAATAAGAAATCAGGAATGGTGCATTATCACTTCAGTGCCCTTGGACTGTGAACTCACAAGGGAGCAATAATTTGATTTTGGACTTTGGAAGTTGAATTTGCAAGATGGTTTAATTGGTGACTCATTCTCAATGAAAATTTGTTAAGTTATATGTAAATTGTGGACATCTTATGTTTTGGTAATTTTTATTATTAATATCAGGGTATCTTTAAGCTTCTATGATTAGAATATCACTGTTATGATTTAATCTCATTCCAGAAACTTGGATGTCATAATTTGGGACAGGAAATAAAATTAAGAGTGAATTTTCAATCCTGTGTACAGGAGAGCCATAAGTTTAATTATTTAACTGTGCTGACTTTGAGAGGCTTTGCAGGGTAAAGTCTGTGCCGGTCACCAACAGGTCAAGGAGAAGCCATGGGCAGGCGGGAGCTGGGGGTTGGCTTCATGAAGATGTGGGGCTGTTTGGAGGGCCCAGGGACCTTTCCTACGTGGAGATGGCTGGAGTGATGTTCCTCTCAATGCACAGGCAGGGACCTCGGAGCATGCTCCAGGCCAGCAGCCACAGTGGCCCCACTCTAGGGTGGACCAGCCTTTAGTATTATCACAGCCCTTCAGGGGACATTAATACAGCTGAAGTCTGAGAATGGCAGTGTCAGGGAATTAAAATATAGGCTAATTGGGAGCGGAATGCCCTTCCCCGTTTCTGATCATTCTCATCCTGTGTAGGACGCTACACAACCAGGGTGACCAACTTGCCCTGTTTGCCCTGGGACTGTCCTCATTTCAAAACTGAAAGTTCTGCCTCCTGGAAACCACCTCCTTTCTAGGTAAACCAGGACACAGGGGACCCTGTCCACATGGGTGAAACTCCAGGCCTCCCTCCACGTTCTCAGTCACTTCGCTTGTGAGATTTATTGGATTGGTGGCTTGAGAGAGAGCCAGGCCATCTTCTGAGCATCACCTGCCCCGCCCGGCCTCTCTGGCCACTCCACCCTGCCTCAGTGATTCAGGGACAGCCCCATCCAGGGAGCCCCAAGATGGCCTTAGGACCACAGCAGACAGGCTTTTAGGAATCCTGTGGTCCAACATCGGCCTGATCTGTGACGAACGTCATGTTTCCATCTCTATCTGCTGACTCCTTTGTTTCATCATCTTTTCTTAATCGGCTGAGAAAAGCAGATTTTATTTATTGGGTCCCACCTAACCCTGTCAAACCTCAGAAAAATTTAAATAAGCACTGCATGTATAAAATTAAAAAAAAAACAAAACCAAAGTGGGCTTGTAAAATTGAGGAAGAACTGCAATTTATATGAGAACAACCTGTGCCGGGGAGAGGGTGTTTGCAGGTCCTAGGCCCATGCTGAAGACGGTCTGTGTCCTCATGGTGTCATCTCATTGTCTAACAGGGGCCACAGGATAAGGCCGTTTGAGGGGTGGGCAGGGCTTTCCTGGGGGAGTGGACAACCCCTCTGGCAAACTTCCTGATAAGTTAACTATGAACCAGAACAGGGTGATACAGAAAATAAGCCTTAGACCTAGGCAGGCGGTAGAAGAGATTCTTCCTCTTCCTGGGTATGGTGGGGTCTTTGGCACTGGCCAGGCTCTGGAGTTCAGAGCATGGTCTTTATTTGGGGGTTGACCTGTCTCTGCCCTCGGCATCAGGCTGGGAGTGAGTCTGAGGCCACGTCTACCAGAAAGTTCCTCTCTATGATGTGCTTCACCCCTAGCAGCCCTGAACTCCCAACACAGAGCCTGTTCTCAGCTATGTTATGGGGAATTAAGGAAATACTTGGTCAGTGTTTGAGATTCCCAAGTTCATGGGCAGGATGTGTCCCTTCTCCTGAGACAACAGTGCTGGTGGCAGTGGTGATCAGCAGGCCCAGACAGTGGGCAGCCACCACACAGTGACCACTGCTGCAGCACAGCCACGCCACAAGGTGGCTAGAGAGATGGACACAGCTGAGCACCATGTTGGAATCTGTTCAGAAATGCTTGGGACAGCCTTTGAGGAGGACTCTTCCAGCAATAGAGTCATTGGGGCTAAAGCCATATTGTCATAAGATAACTATTAAAAACACAATTTTATTTGTAATCATCTTGGTGAGGTCTACGTGGCATGGATTGATGGGTGGGCAGGTGATGAAGCAATGAATGGAAGGACAGGGGGGTGGGTGAATGATGGATGGAGAGAGGGATGGGGAGAGGGAGGATAGACTGAGTAGTGAAAGGAGGAATGAATGGATAGTGGACGGATGGGTGGAGGGAGGAAGGGTGGGAGAGAGATGAATTGATCGATTATGACTTCTCAATTTTTCTAGAAAATAGTGTTGGCTCTGGTACTGTAATTTATACTTCTTGGTACTCCTCTAACAAATCAACACTTTGAAACCAGTATGTGTGCATGCTGTCACTTCTCAAGAACTGTGTGAGTGGATTAATTAAAGAAAGAGAACTCTTCCTCTTGTGCTCAGAACCTACTGCTCACTCATCTAAGGAGAAACTGGACTCCTAAGCGGGCGTGATGACTGTTGTGGTTATTATGCCTTCTCTTTCAGTCTTTTCAGCTGTTTCTTCACAACTTGTGCCCTGCCTACTGTGCAATCCTCAACTGACGGATTGCTCTGCAGTTCCTAAATAATGTCTTCCTATCAAAACTACCATAATTAATCCTCTTTCATTTCCTCCGGCAGGGTAGAAAAGATTATTTTCATTTCCTAAAGAAACCCAAGTCAAGGAATTCTTGCACTGTCTGAAAGCTCAAACGTTTGCTCCGTACCTGCCACACAGAAGACACCGTGCTAGGCTGGGTGTGAAACGACAAGATGAAGAAAATCTCAGCCCTATTGCCCAGGAATTTAAAAACCTCAGAATATAACATAGTGTTACAAGCTCCTTAAAAGAGATATAAATAAAGCTTGTTGTTATTAAAAAGAAAAAATACTAAGGGGCATTTTTTGAGTGCCCGGCTGCGTGTGATCCCCCCACCCCCGCCAAGGAGCTCCCAGAACTGGGACAGGGAGATTGCACAGAGCTCTCTGTGGGTCTGCAGATGTTGAGGTTTGGTTTTTAATGTTCGTGTCATTTCTCCATCTGCACCCACAGGCAAGTGAGGCCTGAGATGCTGACACACCCCAGGCAACAGCGAGTCCACGGAGATTTCTTAGCGTGGAAGCAACGTGGCCAGTGTACTTTTAAATACTCCCAACTGTCAGCAGAGCCCAAGCACAAAGGATGGAGACATCAAAGCCAGTTCAGGGAAGGGAAAAAATCTAAACCCATTAGTCTGTAACTTGACATGGGGTCCACACGGAGGGAAAGTGTGAAAGACCCCTAGGCTGGGGGAACCAGCGTGAGCACATGGCTGGGGAGCAGGAGGATAACGCTATGCTCCAGAAACAGCAGGAGCCTGGAGTGGCTGGAGCAAGCCGGGGGGCTGGGGGAAAGCCATGCACAGGGAAAGGATGGAAGGGAGCCAGGAGATGAAATACTCTGAATAATGAATTTTGAAAAGGGTTGGCAGCAAAGCATCATTCAGAATTAAAATTTTAAGGTTGTAGTCAACCATTTTTAAAAATTTCGTGTTATTTTAAATATGTGCACAAGCTATACATTTAGGCTGATGGCTGTGACATACAAATACACCAAAAAAATAAGTGCCCAAAAGCCCAGACAAAGCCAAGGCTTATAAAGGAGCTCCAGCTTTCATTAGCAAGTGCCAGCAGGCAGGACAACAGTGGTGTCAGAGAAGCAGCACTGCCGTGCACATCCCACCCGACAGGCAATGCCTTCACTCCTCATCTTTCTACCTATTTATTTAACAGCAGCGTTCACAGGAAGTGCCTGAGATATAAACACAACATGAAGAACTCTCACCAGGACACATACTGCTATAAAACCTGTCAGGGGTGCTATCAAATTGGGACTTAATATTTCCAGAAATTAAGGGTACATCAAGAAAGAAGATCTCAGGTCAGCTTTAGCATGGGCACAGCATGACCTCTGAACTCTGAGGACACATGGGACTTTGTTCTCACACTCCAGAGTGACTGATGGGATTTGTAGGTGCCTTTGGTTGGTGGACTCAATAAAGCGATTGGGGACCCCCCCCCCCCCAGGGCTGCTGCTGGTCAAGTCATGCACAGGCAGATACGAGAATTCTTTAGGGGCTGTGGGGCTTCTGTCACTCACATGGTCAATCCTTCAAAAGAGGAGTCTAAGTCTGTGAAGAGATGTGCTCAGAAGTCGCATAGACCTTGATCCTGATGACCTCCCCTCCAGACTTGGGTATGGAGAGAGATTCGTGGCAGAGTCTTAGGCAGCTCAAGCTGCTATAACAAAAATACCATAGACTGGGTGGCTGAAACAAAAACATTTATTTCTCACAATTCTGGAGGCTGGAAAGTCCAAGATCAAGGTGCATAGAGGGCACCTGCTCACTGGGTCCTCATATGGCTGAGAGCCCAGAGAGAGCTCTGGTCTCTTCCTCTTCCTGTAAGGACACTAATCCTACCATGGGGGCTCCAACCTCCTCTAAACCCAGCCACCTCCCAAGGCCCCACCTGCTAACCTGGGAGTCCAGGTTTCAACATGAATGTTGTGGAGACACAAGCATGCAGCTTGTGACAAAGAAGGGCACACGCTCCAAAGGGAGTGCCAGGAGATGGTCTAAACTTATCTTGGTCTAGTGTCAGCTGGGCAGTCACAAACCCAGCCAGGACAGCCTCCATCTCAGAAAGGTAAGGCCTATCTGTGTCACCTTGGGTTGTGTTAGGTAGGAGCAGAGGTGCCCAGAAAAGATGAGGGCATTTGGGCTCATTCTCCTAAATCTCATAGGAAAGTATAACATTTTTGCATTTTCTCCAAATTAAGTTTTCACTCAAATGGCTTTTCAAGTCCACAAATGTGAAACTGGAAATCACCAGAGTAGGAGTTAATGAGTAATGGTTTCGTGAATAATTTATCAAGTTAATAATGATACCATTCCAGTACTCTTTGTGTGTGTTTAAGTAGCACCTTTCAAGTTGATCAAAGCTTTTTGTGGGCATGCAGACTCACACAATAATTATCATTCGTATTTTGCTGTAACTGTTGCTGCTGAGGGAAGCTGTGTCTTACATTTGTGATATTACCAGGCCACATGCATTTGACATACACATGGCAGTATAAAGTAACCTGGATTCTTTAAAATGATCTTGTGGGCCTCTTTAATTGTGGGAATCCTTTACAAGTGATACCCTAGGGGATGATTAAGAACAGCCCAAAGAGACACAATGCTGTCACCTGCTTCTGGCACAAGAGAGGGAAAGGTACCAGATGCTGGTGTCCTACCCCCGCCTGCAGGGCCTGCACTGCCTGCTACTCACCTTCTGTCTAGGAGGGACAGTGCCTTGCACCTGCCTCAGAGGAACTTGAGGGGCCCAGGCTAGCAGCATAGAAATCTGGGTTTCTTATGGCTTCCCAGCCTGGGGGACAAACTCAAGTTATTGAGATTACATCCCCACCAGCAGTCTGAGCCTAAAAGCATCCACTGGCCAGGAAGATTGTCCAGCTCCCGCTGCCTTCTGTGTCTCCCAGCATCCTGGGAGCATCTCCCATCTCTCTCTGCAGCAGCTGCAGCCCCCTCTGTCTACTGATGGAACCTGCCCCCCTCCTCCATCAGGGACCTGCAGATTGACTCTTGGCCACACCCACCTCCCTCACAGAGCCTCCTGCTGGCCCTGGCCCTGGAGGACCAAGGCTAGGGCAGCTCTGCACCGCTCTGTCAAGAGGGGAGGTGTGATGACCCCTCTCGATCATGCACTGCTTCCTCCGGCTCAAACAGGAGCATCTGACTCTGAGCCCTCTCCTTCCAGACACGCTTGCTTTCCCACATACCCAGCCCTCAATTCTCTTTCTCTGAACTAGACTCAAGAGCCCTGAAAATCTGGCTTGAGAAATAAGAGCAAGGACTGAGTCCCTTCCTCTTCCACCCCTGGTTCCTCAGTTGGGATTCCTGGGCCTCGAGGTTCCTCCTGACCCGGTGCCACCTCCTCCACAGTCAACGATAATAGTGATGATAATAGCTAGCCCTGGGTATGGGTGTCTGTCTTAGTCAGTCGGGGCCTGCTGTACGAGAACACCACAGACGGGGGACTTAAACAGAGATTATTTCTCCCAGTTCTGGACGGAGGTCTGAGGTTGAGGTGCTGGCAGATCCAGTGCTTGGCGAGGCTGGCATGCTGGCTTGTAGGTGGCGTCTCCTCATCAGACCCTCACATGCTGGAACGAGAGTGGGAGCAAGTCCACTTGTGTCTGTTTTATAAGGGCACTGATTCTAGGTCTCCACCATCATGACCTAATCATCTCCCAAAGTCCCCACCTCCAATACCCTCACCGTGGGGACTAGGTATCAACCCATGAATTTTGTGGGGACACAACATTCAAACCATAGGAGTGCTCTGTATGAAGAAACACTGTACATCTATTAGCTTGCTTAAACCTCTTAACAACTCTTATAAATCCCCATTTTACAGATAAGAAAACTGAGACACAGAGAACTTACATAATTTGCCTAAGTCATAAAACTGGTAGGGCCAAGTAGGGATTGGAACGCAAGAAGCCAACCTGCTGAGTCGCATGTGTAACTGTGATAGCCTGCCACCTCCCCAGTCACACATCAAGAGCCAGTGGGAGACCTGACACATTCCTCATGTGCCTGGAGGCCCGGGGGCCTCATGCAATAGAGCCCTTAAAGGGTCCAAGTCCTGTGGTACATAGGTACTCAGCTGCTCTTCGTGTCCCTGTCTGCAGGAGATATTAAAACAAATTCCGCAGCTTACAGTGTACACCCACACCTGTGGCAACATTGCACAGTGATGCATGCTGTTCAAAAGGAAACTCCCTATTCCCTAGGACTAGGGTAAATCCAGGTCATGCAAGGCAGAATGTGTACAAATACTTCAAAATTGGACCTCTGGTTTCAACAGAGTCAAGGCTGAGAGCTGCAATGATCCCAGCCGCACAGTTTTCCTATTTGAGAGAGGCAGTTGGTCAGCACCAGCATGGAGCCGGCTGGGAGGTAGCACACCCTGCTGTGCATGCTGCGCACCCAGCAGGGCCATCTGCTGGCTATGCAAATACCAGGCTGGAAATAAAAACCAGCCTTAGAGAGAAGTGCAACTCCTGCTTTTTGGATGGAAATGAGGACAGCCATGTGAGCTAATTATCCCTGGGGAGTCCTGAGGGGGAAGCCCTGCAAGCTTGGCGAGGTAGAGATGCCTCTCAGATACAAAAGATGACTTCTTCTGGCCCCAGAACTTAATACCTAGGTGTAAATAAATGGTCTGTGTCAGATGAGCTCAGCTACCTCAGGCCAACCCAAATGGGCACGCTGACAGTGCTGAGTCCAGAATCAGCACATTTCTTTGTGCAAAACAGCCTGAGACTCAGACTTCCCCAAAAGTGTCTGTACTCTGGGCAGCAGCCACTCACATGTGAGGGAGAGCTGGTGTCAACACCGTCTGCACTCTGGTTTCATTGCTGCACCGGAAGAGAACGTTGGAGCCCTGGTGGCTCACTGCAGGCTGGAGGCAGTTGACTGTACTTTGAAACTTTGAAACGTGTAGACCTTATTTTTATCCTAAGTTAAACAAACCAGCTCTAAACAGATATTTTTAAGACAATCAGAAGTTGAACATGGACCATGCATTATGTGATATCAAGGTAATTATGTCTTTTAAAAAGTCCTATTTATTAGCAGTACATTCTGAAATAGTGGCAACTGAAATGGTATAATGTCTGACATTTGGTCATCTTGGGGTTTTCATAAAATATTCCAGGAAAAATAAATGGCATGGAGAATTAAAACAGGCAAACTATTGGCAATTGTTGAAGCAAAGTGGTGGTTATACATAGGGGTTCATTACACTTCTCTCCTCTTTGGTAAGTTTGCACATTTCCATAGCAGTTTTTTTTAACCCTAAAAAGAAGAAAAAGAAAAATTTTTCCTGAAATATTTCTTTGTCAGATGACTTTATGAAAAATCATTAGTGGCCTGTTTTCTATCATTTTCTCTTCAGCTTTATTTTGCTGTTTGGAGGCATGTTGAACTGACACATTTTAAAGAAAGCAATGCTTCTCTGTGAGGTATGTATACATATATGTATGCTATTCATGTGCTCTCATATCTCTAAAGAAATGTAATGATAGGGGACAAATATTCAGAACATTTGTGTCTGCAATATCCATTCTCTTTGTGATAAATCTCCATAATATGTGGCTCAGATGACTTCACTCATCTTCCACTGAGCTGCCCGCATGACAGGTGCGTCAGTCCCCAGAGGTATGAGGATAAGACAATCCTGCTGTAGGGAGAGACCCAGGTGCAGCTGAGACTCTGCAGGCTCAGTGGCAGGAGTCAGCCCAGGTCGCAGGATACAGCAGATGTCTGCAGAGACTGAGCCGAAGCCCAAGGGTGGCATCCTGAGTTCCACCCTTTGGAGCTCAGAACTAGCTCTCTAGGAGACATGAAGCTTGGGGTGAGTCCTAAAAGATCAGGAGGAATCTCTTTGCCAGGCCCTTCAGAGAAGGAAACTCATCCTTAGCAAAGGGTAGAAGTGCAAGCTAGGTCACTGAAGCAAGAAACAGCACAGAAACGGCAAGTCAGCCTTCCCAGGGAGAAACGGGGAGGACTGAGGCAGGGCAGGGGGAGGGCAGGGCCTGAGCAAGGGCGCCAGGTCGCTGAGGGCTGGGCTGGCACACGGAGCTGAAGGCTCCTTTCAGGCCCAGTGGAGAAGAGCCTGGCTGGGGGGAAGGGGTCGGTACAGTGGCACAGGGGGCTGAGAGGAGGTTGAGTGACTGCCTGCCTGGGAACTCCTTGCCGAGCTGAGGGACACAGAGAAGGAAGGTGGGAAGCAGCACCCGCCAAGCTCTGGATAAGCTGAGCCTGTCACAGTGGCTAGCAGGGACTTCCAGGCACATCAGAAGAGGACTGGCCGCGGGAACAGATGGGATGGCCTAAGCACAGTGAAGACTGAGGGAAGAAGGAAACGTAGGTAAGCAGAAGGGCCAGAGGCAGGAGGGAAGAACCGAGGGACGGGCAAGGAGAGGAGGAGAGAACTGGGCAGGAGAAAAGCTGCTCTCAGCCTGACTCTGTGAGCAGCTGTTTGCAGCTGTCCAGTAGGTTCCCAGACTGTGGGAGCGAGTTTGTGACCAAGAACCGTAGGATACTCTCAGAGACTCAGCGGGACTATGGTTCCGTCAGGGCAGCGCTGGAACTGAGTGAGCTATAAAACATGGGGTGTGCTTATATTATCCTGGATTGAGCTCGAGCCCATTATTTGAAGTGAGGTGACGCAAGACCGAAAGAATGGGCTCCACATGTACTCGCCATCAAACTGGTATTGACTGATTAACACTACGGTGCTCAAATGGTGGGAGTGATCACTAGGGATTCGGGGGTTGGGAGGGTGGACCCACAGTTGAGGGATGTGGAGAGCATTGTGATGGGGAGGGGCGTGCTTGAAATGTAGTTGGGGATGGGAATTAGGGGACTTAATAGGAGGCAGGAAATCATCTAAAACTGATTTATCTGAATAGCTGTACAACTTGGTAAATTTACTAAAAAATCATTTAATTGTTCACTTAAAATGGAGTAATGGCATGGAATGTAAATTATACTTCAATAAATTTGTCAAAAAAAAAGACTTGAGCTACTTTTAAGAAAGTGTTGGTAATTATAACAATCTTTAAATTAATGTCAGAATCATGTTTGAGAATTTTTAGTTATTTCTCTGTCATTTAGAGACGAGTCTGCCAGTGTGCTGGGCTGGGAAACTTTATGTATAAAAGCTTGTGTGTGTGGCTTTTTTTGTTGTTGTTATCAGTGTCTTCTTATTTTTCTCCTTTTTTTCTAAGTGTTTGGTCAGGAATGCAAAATGGACTATGTTTAAACAAATGAATTTTATATATTGTAGCAGGAGCTATAAGCATGCACGTGCTTATTTAGTGTAAGTTACATTTCTGTTTTAGCTTCAAGTTCACAATGGAACATGGGCAGAAAACTTTATATAGCATAATTTATTGAGCAGTGGTTCTCAATATTTCAGATTAGAATCACGTATTTAAGAATGCTAGTACTTTCACCTACTCCCCTGAGATGATAATTTAATGTGGCATGGGACCCAGGTGCCAATAGCTAGCAAATTTAAGTTTCCTGTGTGATTCTAACATGTGGTTGGTAGGATGGAGAACCTTTGTTTTAGATTCTTGCTGCCCAAATTTTAGTAACAGAAAACTGCAGCTTTCATTTTTTAAAACTAGTTTATCTTTTGTCTCTCTGTCTGATCCTCCAAGAAAAAGGACTGATGAAGCCAAAGCTAGGTTAGAAAATGGGGGAAAGGAACCCTGATTAATTTTGCTGGCCAGCGCCTCCGAAGCTCGTTTGCCATATTGTTCATCTTCGCATTCTCCGTACTTAGCAAATGCCTGTCCTCTAAAAGTTCCGTCTTCCCTTTCTTCTTGTCTTTTTCTTCCTTTCCTTCCTTTGACATTTCTTAAGTGCCTACAGTATGTTCTAGCACTATTTTATACCCTGAGGATATAAATATAATTTGGAGTCCTTCTTACATTTGAGTTGGCAAAAGATGCATAATAAATATTTGTTGAATTGAATAGAATCACAGCTGAGCCTTCTTGGCATCCTGCTGTGCTGTGTGCCTCAAATCCTTTGAAGAAATTATGTCTTTTTGATATCCAGGAACATTCCAAGCATTGTCTGTCACTTCCTCATTTGTCTGTCTCTTTCCCCTCTATATTCAGGAACATGCCAACTTTAGCCAGGCTTACTTAAGCTATCAGAACAAAGTTGGTTAAAATGAGTAACTTCATTCTTCCTCCTCCGTGAATCACAAACCCACCTGGGATCTACCAACTACTGAGTTCTGGGTAAGATCAGAGTCAGGTTTAGGTGATAGAGAAAAGGGACACTCTTGTGGGTTTTAAATCAGAGAAGCCTTTCCGAGGAGATCTTCTAGAATCTGCCTTCCTGCAGGTCTTACAATTCAGCCTTCTCTGGGGCCCCATGGCAAATTTCCTTCTCTGAGAGGAGCGAAGAGGAGGCAGGTTGTGACCCTGTACCAGTTTATCAGTCCTCACTGGGTTTGATCATCTCTCCTATGCTTCCCTATAGTTGCGTGGGTATTTTAGAGTTGACTTACCAGAAAAAGAGTGCTTTGAGGTAGCAAAACGTGCATGTGCCTCTGCACACAGATATTTAAGAGTGAGAAAACAGTGGTAAAAGGGGCAGCGTTTTGTTTTGACTTTTAATCGGTGATTCTTTCCCTTGGTTATTTCTGGCTTTTCCAGCCCTCAGCATACAGAAAATATCTTCTGAATAAGAGTAAACAGGTATGTATTGCTGGGTTGTGTGTATTGCTTCAGTGCTTCTATTGAAAATATAAAATGGAGAGAAGAAAGAAAGATTGCAAGGTGTATTATTAATAACAAAGCATTCTTTCTGTTTGAGTCTTCAGTGCCACTTTGGCATCATTAAATTTATATATGCGATAATTAATGCTATTAACTAGAGACATAGCATGCCCCATGTTCTTAGGAAAATATTTTCAAAAGTAAATCCTGCTTTTACTTTGTAAATGAAATAATTGGAGCTTAGTCATTGAGGTTCTTCCTTCATGCTGCTCTCCCCCTCAATCCTTATACTTCTGATTTGGGCTGTTTGACTGCTTACTCCATTTTGCAAATAATTTATTCTGTGGACATGTGTGTATTAGTGTGTGCCTCTTTAAAGATTTTGTTTGCTGACCCTTTAAATATACCAAAGGAGCTTCTGTGTGGCCACCATCGAAACAAAGCTTCCTAATTTCAGTGTCATTAAGTCAGCAGCTGGTGCAGCTGAATTCAAAGAAACAAGCATAGTTATTGACTGTTTTCTCTAAAAACAGCCTGAACAAAGCATTTCCTGAAGCAACATTGAGCAGGATTTAGAACTTCCTATGCCTCAAAAAAGTCTTAGAGGGATTTATGGAAGTACAAAGGTCAACGTTACTGCATGTGATTCCCTCTCCTGTACCCCCAATTTATGTCAGTTAACTTTTTTAAAAAATCTTGTATTTTAAACTCATATGACCACACTCCCTAAGCGCAAAAAAAAAAAAAAAAAAAACCCACCAAACCGAGAAATAATCAGTTGAGTTAGGTGGTCATATTAGCACTTCTAGATAATCTTCAGCAGTGTCGGAGGCATGTGGTAACACAAATGCTGGTTAACAAGAAAGTTTCAAAATTGTAGCTTACGTTGTAGTGATTATGTGTTATTTTCAACATTGTTTCTTTTAGATAAGAGGAGGAATCTTTTATATAAATTTGTATTTCTTAAAGATCTTGGGACTAGGAGCTGGCAAAAATTCATTCATGTATTTTTTATAATCATATTTTCATCAATTTTTCTTTTTAATGAGCATGTGTCATGTAGCAGACACTCTTAAGTGCTAATAGGTATAAAAGAAAAACATGGTTATATAAACACAGTTAAATAATAATAAAGGTGGAATATAATTTGGGGAGAAAACAAGTAGTATAGATCTGCTTTTATCTATTTTATTTCCAGGTAAATTTGTATTTCTAATTAAATTTTCTTTTGCAGAGAGAACTTGGGGGTCCATAAAGAGGTTTGAGCACTACCCCTTCATTCTGTGTTCTGTGATCTAAGATTCTGTGGTAGATTGTCCACATTTTAGAGGGCAAGGAAAATTTAGGAGATGCTCTTTATGAGATTACAATGTGTTTTACACTCTTCTTTTAATACATGGAGAATTGTTCATTCTTTTCCATCGGCATTGATTTAAATAGTAAAAGTCACCCTCTGTGGTGAGACCCATGGCCAGTCATGGAGTCTTGTCTCTTGTAGCTCTATGAAAAAATTGCCTCTTTAGCATAGTTCACTCATATCTTAATTTCTTTAAACTACTACTTGTTTCTGTTGAGTCCATTTTGGTTTGACACCCATTCATTTCTTTAAGCTTTATGAAATTAAATAAATTTTAGTCTCACAGATTATTGGATTATTTTATGTAAGTTTACTACCTGCCATATGAAATAGTGATTGATTTCTTTGTTTTACTTATATTTCTTTCTGGTTTTAATGAGATACTTCTGGGTATACTGCTGCCAGGATGAGATGGACAGGTTGCGTTGTAAAGTCCCTGGCAACTAGGATTTCATAGATTATTTGGCTTATGTTTCTAGACTAAAACACCATGTTTTTATATAGTACTTTCACCATCAGTAAATTGTAAGTAGTTGTCATCTTTAATATGCATTATTTAGTAAGGTATGGTAGTTAACATTGTGAATAGCGTTACAGCTCTTTTAAAGGTAATGATATATGTTTTATTTTTAGTTCTCTTTTTGGTAATGTTGATATTCTGCTAATATTTGTGTGTTAAGTGTATTAGAAATCTTCTGTGACTTGTTCAGTGATTATGGGCCCATTTCCTGAGTTTTTTAATAACTTGCCATCCATGATTCTGTCAACTTCAACCAATATGTTTTTCTCATGAAATATCTTTATCTGTAAGGGAAATATTATAGACCCATTCCCAGATGCTCAGAGGGTCCCCTGCATTGCTTTCCCTGGGGAGTTTTAAACTTTATTGCCCTTCTCATTTTTTCTGCCTGAACAATGCCATTCTTACTCTCACAAATTAATCTGTGTCACTGAGACAATAGATCTCTTTCAGTCAAGAACTTGGTCACCTCCTTCCTTGACCAATGTGTGGGCCTATCACTGCCTAGTTCTAGCTCCCCCTCCTTCCTTTTGACACCAAGGAAGGCCAGGTCTTTTGGACCGGGGTTGTTGTTGACATTGGTCCTCTTGATCTGGCTCTTTCCTGGCTTTTATGAGGGCTGTGCCCTCACTGTGTTTTCTCATACTGCTTTTCCTCTCCACTGACTTCTTCCTCAGCTTATGAAAGTCTCCAAAGTTGTATCTTAAGAAAACCAAAAAACCCAACTTCATCCTTCCCTTCACTCTCCAGCTCTAGGCACTCGAGTGTATGCATCTGCTACGAAGCTCCGACTGTGTGATAGTGGTCTCTTAACTGATAAGCACAGTAGTTTCATGAATTATCTTGTTTGACTCTGCTTTCGCATTTAACATGGTTGATGACTTCTTTAATTTCTTCCTCTTGGCTCCTGTGCGATTCCCATGCTCCTTCCGCTTCCTTTCTGACTGTCACTGCTTAGTCTCCTGGATGGATCTCTCCTTTTTGCCTCTGAAGTTGGTATTTGGAAGACTTTAATCTTTCTCTCTCCTTTCTCCATTTGCCCTCCTTGGCATGCCCATTTATTTCTGCAGCTTCAAACTCCATTTGATGATGAATCCTTACATAGACATCTTCACCTCTCTTTAGCACTAGATGTAGATAGCCAACTTCTTGTTATCTCCTTCTGGATATATTATAAAGCATTTCAGATTCATCATGTTCGCAGCAATGTTCTCTATTCCCTTAAAATGACCTCATTTCCTCTTTTTATTAATGAATCTTTGACCACCAGGTGTTAAATCCCTAACCCTGGGGATGAGCCTTGAGTCATTGCTATCTGTCACCCTTTTTATCTCTTATCAGCCACCAACTCGTACTGATTTTTTAAAAATATTTTTTTATTAAGCCACTTTCATAATTTCAAAATTAGACTCTTCCTGTGTTGCTCCCATTCATTTTCTAAACTGTTGGGAAAGATAATTATGCTAAATTCGAGTATGATTATGTCATTCTTTTGTTTAAAATATAATGATTCTTCATCGTTTATGATCTAAAACTCAAATAGCTTTGTCCTCGTGGTCTGGCTCCCACCCTGCTTTTCCAGAATCTCCGCTATTTGGGAAGTCTTAGTATCCGGAACCTACGGTGCTTAGTGCTGCCCTGCCTTTGCAAGTGTCCTCGGTCAGAATGTGCCTTCCCGTTTCTTTTGTTACTTGACTCATTCTTCATGCTTCCACCACCACCATCAACTCACCCTCCTCTCTCCAGACTAAATTGCTTCCACGCTTAACAGAATTTATTCACTTACAATGCTTAGTATGGTGTATAGCCGTTATTTGTTAGCATGTTCATCCTTCCATTATATTTGAACTTTTGGAAGCCTAAAACCTTATCTTCTTTGTCTTCACAGCCCCTCTCATAGTGCCTGGCTCATAGTGGACGTCCCAATAAATACAGTGGAGCCTTCTTGCAGTAGAAATAAAATCAGTAGTTGGTCAGTTAGTCAAAAAGTTAAAGTAGAGGAGCATAAATATGATGTATACATATCTTAAATATTTCATTTAAACACAAAACTAAGACTTTTTTTTGAGTATGGATCCACAGATACAGTTCTATGTTATCCTTCTTACCAAAATCACAACCATAATGGATTGTCTGTTATTTCCAGTTTTTCTTTAACATGAAGTAAAAACTTTTAAAGATTTCTGATTTATTTTTCCCATTGTTGTATAATTATGATACCCATACCTTATTCAATGGCAATTTTTAAAAATTGTTATTTTATAGTGGACTTATCTTTGAAAATTTTCAAAGGCTTCAACTTGTTTTTCATAGAAACAGATACCTCACTGCTTTTTATATTCCTGTTTCACTTCTTTAATATATCATTTAATTAAATCACATTATTATAATAAAGTATTACTGCATACACAAGTTTAGGATACAAAGCTCTTTATTAAAAATACGGCTTAGCCGATGGGAGCAGAGGTACTCAGTCTGCTTAGAGTGGAGCCAGCTGGCTGGGAACCTTCCAGGTGCATCAGTCAGTATGATTTACAAAGATCATTGGTTGACCTGGACAGTTAGTTAAGTGGAAGTTGGTTAAAAGGATTCTACCATATTTGTCAGATTGATGCTAAAAGGATGTTTATCTCTGTTGCTTGGCATTTTGGTAACTAGAAGAAGCTTGATACAAACTTGCCTACTTTGCTTTGTGCTTTCCCCCCCATCATTTATAAAAATGTCAAATAAGACCATTTTGAGCACCTGTCTCCTGTGAGTCTACATGCTTATACATCTGTTTCTCTGTCATTTATCTACTGCTTTAACCATGGCAAAATGTAATTTTTAACAGTAGTTTTTGGTTTGTTACAGTTTGTTGATTGCTATCAAGTAGAGTAAGTGCTCAACCATATTACATCATTAATTCCTGGTTGTTTTTTCCTTACTGTGTTGTTTCTTCGATAATCGAAGTGCCTTCATTTTGAAAATTCTGTGGTTAGGCCCCCTGTTAGCAACTGCATCCTTTTGTATAGTGGCTGGTTGTACTTCAAATTTTATAATTTACAAATTCAACCTTGAGTCTTTAACTCTATGATAATGCCAATCAAGCCTTTCCTATGGTTATATCTGGTTTAATAATTAGCTTTAGACTCTCCCTTAAGTTAATCACTGTTTGATTTGGTTCCTCCAACCTATCTGTTTCAGAAGATAAGGGGTATTTGCAATATTCTTAATCAAAACTAAGGAAATAGTTATTCAACTTTATATGTGCACTCTTTTTCATCATACATACATGCTTTGCAGAAAATCCCTACTTCATTTTCAGAGGTTTTGTCTTGTTAAGCAACATTTTTTATTGTCTTTGGAATACTTTTCAAGGTTACTTAAATTCTTTCTTGGCAGGCCTGATTATTAGTTTGTACTTGACCTGCTAAACTTTGAGGATTTCCTTGTATTGCTTGATAGGAGGCTCTCATTTTACAATGTTTGAAAAGCAGTTAGCTATTTATGTCTCTGCCTCTCTTGCCTCCTAAACCCCTACCCAGGACCTGATCTTTTTTCTCCTTAGTAGCCATTTGTCTTGGGCTATGGATAAGTCTTTAAAATGGTCTTAAAAGTCCCTATGGTTTATTTTCTTAAAGCTGCACATTTCCTTTTTAGGAGTAATGCCCCGTTTTTAAGAGTTGACCATGAATTTATAGCCACCTTCCAAGGCAGGAGTGACGGTGCTATCCAGTTTGGGAGGACTCTCTTGCTGTGGGCAGCTATCTTTGCCTTTTAAATGTTAAATGAAACCCAGAAGTGTATACTCCCATATTGCACACTGTTATTATTCTTTGTGTTTTCCTTTCATATCTTAAAACTATGAGAACATTATCTAAAAGGATCAAAAAAGCGGTACCTCATAGTTTGACTATACAGGCTCTTTCAATATAATGTATATATGAGTTGGTAATGGCTATATTTAATAAATACAGGGAATTATTTATGGATATGGTCCTTTATGGTTCTAAAATTTGATGGTTAGTGCAATCACCATCACAAACTACTTGGCCTGTTCCATCACTGAGTGAATTATTATATCTGTGATGGCATTTGTAATTGACCTTTCCACATTCAGAATCTCCATTCTGTCTTTGTTTATTAGCCTCTACAGTAGAGGGACATGATAACTCTTAATTTCATGGTCATTTCTCTGAACTATGCCCAAAATGTCCCTGGTTATTATAATTAAGGGAATCTAACACTTTCTTGGATATACCATCAAAACCAGATTTTCTAAATCATTGGATTAACCTAAACAAAAAATTGCAGCAGTCCATATATCATCTTGCTAAGGGTATGTGGCTCTATAATACTTACCTAAAAATTGAGTGAATGAAATCCTTGGTGGAGAGGAAGGTGGCACCTTCGTCTCTGTAGGCCATGCATATGTAGTCCTTGCCACAGACAAGGTACTCAAGCAAATATTTATGGAATAAACAAATCATTGTACAGTAAAACACATTTTAAAAATTCACTGTCATATATGTGCCTGTACATTCTCTAAAATTCCTCTTTGATGCTTTGGTTGAAACTAGTGGAGAGAGGTGGTTTCCCACCATCATGGTTGCAAGATGGCATTGCTGTTTATTAATAGATGCTATTTGTAACTGACAGAGGAACTGAGGGGTGCTGGGAATAGAATGTTAGTGATTTTTCTCTCCCTTTTGGGGACAGTGATTGTACCCCTCTTAGAGGAACTATCTTAAGCCAGTGAACCAAATTATTTCATTAGCTCATGTCCGTAGAATCATATGGAAGCTTTTTCTCTGGGCATATATCTTGTGTCCATAGGGCACTGAAGCAGGTAATCTAAATGCTCTCTTTGGAATCAAAGTGCAGCCTGGACAGAGCACTGAGTTATGATACCAGAACATCAGAAGGTTCTACTTTGTGTTCTCATAGACTGTTCTTTGTCTAGTGTGTAGTAATTACAAAAGGAAGTTAAAAACAACTCTAAGGGAAAATTATAAATACTAATAAGAAAATTTGGTAGTCTAATAGGGAATGTCCTGTTCATTGTATGAATGTCTTATGCTTTTTTTTTTAATTTCAAAATCCACTTGAACATTAATAACTAAAGCTTGTTGTGACGACAAAAAATATTGCCTTAGAGGCCCTCTGTCATCTTATACTGATTAGGTGTGGTAGTAATTAATTTTGTTGTAGTAATTATGTTGACCTCCTTACTTGTGGAAAAACAGTAAACATGAGAAATAAGACTTTAAAAATTATCAGTTATCACTAATATTCTTGAGGAAGATCTTTGACCCTAACATGAATGAAATACAAATATGTTATGTAAGGTTAGTTTGATGTCCTTGAAGGCTAGCATAAGAAATCGTAATAGTCTGAATGCCGTATTGGTGTTGGATTTAGGTTAGCTCTTTTAGTTCAAGCCTCCTTAAGGTATTTTGAAATTTTTGCATTAAGTGTATGCTGAATTGAACCTGGGAAAGGAGACTTTTACTAGGGTCAAACTGAAACTAAGCATTCATATTAAGGAGTGGTGGGGAGAAGGAAAAAAAAAGTCTTCCGCTCAGGAGCAGACTGCATTAGAGTTCTGCCAACTGGCCTGTTTGTGAGAACTAGTGAAGTCATCAAGCCTGAGCTATTTTAATACCCTGACACGGTGCACCGAGGCAGCTGGAGGTGCCGCACAGAGGAAGCTCGGAGAGAGAGGTTTTCAGAAGCAGAACATTTCCCTGCTGACTGGCAGCATCACCATTTCCCACCGGTCAGGGCTCTGACGTCTCCAGGAAGCGTGAGGGATTGTGCAGTGGCCCACGCAGAAGGAGGGTGAAGAGGATCTCTAGCCTTTCAGGTTGTCTCAAGTGGGGTGTCATTGTTAAGAGACCAACACCATCCAACAGAACAGGTTGCCCTGGAATAGGAAAATGGTGATGGTAGCAAGCTGGAGATGAAACCTTTTGTTTATAGAGCAAGAGGGATTTTTCTTTCTTTCTTTTTTCAACTCAAAAAGGCAAAAAGTGCAAAGATGCCTTTTGCCAATACAATTCTGTAAAATTGTGAGCAAAAAGAAGTGGGGTAATATATATATATTAGCACATTCAAAACAAATTGAATACCATGCTGGGCAGTAAACTACTTCAGAAAAATCCCAAAGTGGGAGAAAATACCAGTACATTCATTTTTGAAGCCCTTAAAATCTATCACTTGTTTTTAAAAAAATTGTTTTGTAACCTGAAAGGCATTTTAATTTTCTGACTATAAACTCTGCCTTGTGGGCTCAATCATTAAAGATCCTTAAAAATCGTATAAATGAATATTTGATTGATTATAGAATCATACAGGATGCTGTTTTAACCACTTCCGAAACGCTCTAAAAGTGTGCACAGAACTTCATCCCCTTAGAGACTCAGAAAAAGTCCAGATACATCAACCAAATTGAGATAAATTTAGAGATAATGAGATACTAAGTTTTGAGTGTAAGAAATTAACTCTTTTTCAGCTTCACTGATGAGGAAAGCAAGATTTTAAAAGAGGTACTCCCCGAGAAGTAGTTTCCTACGATACGGAATGAAGCAGGGCAGACACTCTTTAGCATGAGTGCACTCAGGGGTCAGGACTGTGAAAGCTGCCAGGATGCAACCCTGATTTAGCAATGAGAAGTCAAAGACAGGAAGCTGCCTTGTTTATTAGAAATAGGGTAACCACAGTCTCAGACAACTCAGGAAAACTCGGATGGCACTTCTATTCTGAATAGCAAGCCCTTGTGCCCCCCAAAAAATAAAAAATAAAAAAATAAAGCTTATAGCTTCTTTTGTTCTTAAAATTTATAGTTAAAAGATACAACCTTTGTTTCTCATTCAGTAAAAGTTTCACAAAGCTATCATATAAAGTCAAGGTGTGAAAGGATACATGGTCTTGATTTCTATTAATACTTTAGGAATTCAAAGTAACATAACCTGTATTTTAGGAGGGTGCTTCTTAAACTACTCCAAAAGACCTGTGTTCAGATTTCCAACATATTTCGGTAGGAAAAAGATCAGACTAGCCTTGGGATTACTGGGAAGGTATGGCAGGCATTGCAGAGTAATTTTTTATTATTTACTCGAATTTGGGGCATCATTTGGAGCATTTCCAGTTACAGGTGAAGAGACTGAGACCCAAATCTATCTTTCTTACCTGAAGTTTGACAATCTAGGAGCTATCATGGAAATTAATGGATGAATCAGTTGAGAGTTACTGTATGTTCAGTAACTGGTTTGCCACTTTGGTGGGAAATTAGGAAAAACTATAATATGCTGGATACTAAAGCATTCCTGGACCTGATTTTCTCTTTTGTCTAATACTTAGAAGGTACTTAAGGATCATGAAATTTGGTGTAGTGTTTAAAAACCAGGCTCCAGAACCCACCTGTATGTGTTTGAAACCCGGCTCCTGCCTCATTACTGTGTAACCGAGGGCAAGTTATTTAACATATTAGGGCCTCAGTTTCCTCATTTGTAAGATGAACGTAGTAATAGAACTGACATAAAAGGATTGTTGCGATGTTTTGAAAGAATAGATCTGAAATGCCTAGCGTGATATCTGGTACATGAAAGGAACAAAGTAAATGGGAACCATTGCGATGACGAATGCTATTTTATTGCACAGTGCCCTGATTCGAAAGATGCATTTTCGTTTGTGTGGAAAATGTTGGACCACACAACAGGGACCGAGGAGATCTAGATTTAACTCATGCGATGGTAACTACTCCCCTCACCCCTGTATTCTAGAAAATAATTTCCTTTCTGGTAGGCTGCAGTAAATGCTTTATCAGGAGTAAAGTTCAAGAAGTTAAAACCTGTCACTAGAAGTCAGTGACCATTTCAGAGAGTAGAAAATAGGAACAACCATCCCATGTTCACAGTAGAAGGTGTCATTCACGGTTACCTTATATTTTAAAAATCTCTCTTCTTTTACTTCTTACACTCCGCTGTGCATGAGTATGTATTTTTATATATATTACTTTTGCATATATTCAAATGCTGATAAAATTGAGTTAAATTTCTTTACATCCATTTTACAGATGAGGAAACTAAGGTTCTGATAAACTTATCAAAGATTACATAGCTAAAAAGTGGTTGAATTAACTCTGTTTCAGTTTTTTTCTATCTCTTATGAGTCTCTATATCTCTGTCTTCATCTGATTCTTCTCTTCACTGTACTTTCTTGGCTTTCCTCCTTTCAGCTTGCTCTTCTCTCTTTGAGTGTGACCATTCCCCTATTTTCTTTTTTCACCCTCATTTCCCTTGTGTATAACAAAAATAACTTTTAAGAAGTTGCTGTCTCTAATAATATTTGAATTTTTATACTCAATTTTAAAAGCTGAAAATAATACATTTTCTTAAAATTATTCGATTAATTTCATCATTGGCAATTTCTGGCAAATGAATCAACTCACCTCTTCTGTGTGTCAGTGATTAAGGATATGAAAAGCAACTTGTTATTCTAGTTTAGGAATTGGCAGTGACTCAGTGATATCATCAAGGTGATCTTTTTTATTTGTAAACATTTCAAATTACACTGAGTGCTCTGGTTTTAAAAAGTACCATGGTAGCCACCATTTCGATTGCTTTGTCTTCTCAGAGTGTAAAACATGCTGTGGCCTGTTCTTTGGGGGCCTGGTCAGATGAGTGATGGGAGGAGGCCACAGTTCCCTTCTGGTCTCTGGGGACGGGGTGGAGGTTGTGGGCAGCTGGATCCCCGGCCCTGCATCTGTCTAGCCATGGTGAACTGGCTGTCCCCATTGCACTCTGTCCCCACCCACACAGGAACACAGCCCTTTTCCCTTGTTTTTTTTTTTTAAATAACGATCACATTGGGTAAACTCTGAAGATAAGGGAGACTTGAAAGTTCAGAAGTTCAGAAACAATGCCTGAAATTGAATATTAGGCCATGGTTTTTAAAATTGCCTCCTCAGGATCCAAAAGCTTGGGCCAGGCAGGTCATGGTCTCTCTCTCTCTCTCTGTCTGTCTCTCACTGTAACTTATAAAAAATAATTTTGAACTCTAAGTTACGCAAAGCATTACAACTTTCTGTGGCCCGTGTACCTGCACCTAGTTCTGGGCCTCCTTTTGCTCATCCACAGACCCGTTAATATTTTCTCTAGGTCTTCCCTTTTCTCTCCTTCACCAGGCGCGAGCAGGGAGGTGGAAGTATGCAGATTTATTTTTCCACTGAGGTGAATTTCGCCCCCCATCCTTCCAAAGGAGGCAGACACAGCTTTTAAATATTTTTCCATTCCTCTTTTACGTGTAGAAGTAAAGCCAAAACAAATTATGGTAATCTTGGCTTTTTTGGTCGAGTAGATTTTAGATGCATTGGAGTTTACTGTAATTTTGAAATAACATTCTTTTAGTTTGACAATGTAGTTGGGTAACACAATTTTTATTTTCACAGAGTTACCTTTCTGAGCCTACTTGTAGACCAAAGCATGGTAAATACTTAGATAAGTTTCACTTCTCCCTTCTGTGTAGGGAGCTCTTCATGTTAAATTGAATTCTTATGCAGTCAAAGGGATATACTGCATAATTTTACACCTAGTGCCATGTAAGTTGAATTTCTTATTCATATTGGACCATATGCAGTGTTATTAATCTTTACTGTAAGTAGAATGACAAGTGAGCAGTAAAAGTCTGGCCTTAAAAAACTACCAGCAAACATGCAGGAACAAACCCTCTGACAGATGCTTTAGAAAGAAATGACAGCCAGTGAAATTTGGGTTACATGTATGTTGCGTAACTGATGGGCTGCTGCGTACGCCCAGGATGGTCCTTGGTTTTCTGTTTCTTCAAATCACAGTGTGGGCTCCGTTCTTGTCTACGTCTCTCCTCTCCAGCCTTCTCTTTCTCCTCTTGTATTTCCCTCTTCCTTACTCTCTTAAACCTCCTACACTCCCAAATCCTATTAAAAACATTTGTGGCTGGGAAGTGCCTGACTGTTACTTCTTCCTCCCCTCTTCAGGCAGGTGTCTGCATTTGAAATGTCAGGTACGCTTATCGTCCCTGAACTGAAGATAGCCTTAAAAGGTGTTGGCATAGGTCATGCTCAGTGCTTCTCATCCCTGTTTCGTCTGCCTTTCTTACCCACCCATATGCATCCACTGCTCGTGAGTGGTTTTGATATCATTATCCATGCCTGCTCCTTCTCTTTCCTTGGCCTCATGCGCCTCCATGTATTGTGGCCCCAGACTTACTCATTGCTTACTGGCCACCTGCTGCCTGTGTTTAGAGTAAATTGATGTTGTTTTTCTGTCTGTCACCTATTGCTTATCTATACCCTCCGATGTAACATGAAAAATCTCCTGTTCACACATTTTTACTGTTTCATGGCCTGAGCCACGGTGAGCTCTGCCTGCAGAGAAGTTAAGCAGCCCCGAGGCAGAAGGGCCTTGTAAAAATACTGGAAAACAGGTTAAAGGGTGTTGATTGTGCCTATAGCTTGTTTCCATTTTCTAGCGTGGATGGTGATGCACATCATATGAGACAGTGATGACCAGAACATATGAGAACATATGACCAGACCTACTGGGGCATGCTTTGCTGCATTCTGTTGCGTCTTGTAAGGAACCAAGAAAATACAGTTTGCAGGTGTCCTAGATAATCTGATGGTAAAGTAAATAAGTGCCTTCTATCGATTTGTTATTGTGGCCCATTAGCACAATCATCATTTTTTTCTCCATGTAATAAATTGCAGCTAGGTTTTGCTTTGTAAAGACACATAAGTGAATGAAATGGATTTGAGAAACAGAAGTCTAAATTCCAACTTATTTGATGCTAAGACTGTAAGACATTTTTGTTGAGAGTAAAGAACAGAATTTGACTTATTAGAACTTCAGGTTAGTTTTCTTACAGTTTTTCTTGATTTTTCTGATGGCTTTAAAAATATTTAGTCATATTGTCAGTGACTGCTATCCTATTCCGTATCTTTCTAGTTCTTCTTGAGCAAGACATGTGACTTCTCTTTTATCTTCATTTCCTTGCCCATAAGATGTTAATTATTGTTATTATTTCTCACTTTCTTCATGTTGTGTGATGCTCTCCTATTATGTTTTGGAAATAAATGTTGTGTGTCAGTACAAAGTACAGTATGATAATGGACCTTTCATTATTCAGTGTTAAATCTTTGCTCACTAATGTGAAATTAGGATAGATGTGTGTTGAAGACATTTAAGCTCATGAGTCCTTTTTCTTATTAAGACATAGACATTTGTTTTTATTTTGGACAATGAGATATAAGCAATTCTATCAAGAATGGAAAGTACACCGTCCAGTGAATGAAAGCCACTGATGTTAATGTAGTTAGCAGAATGTACAGGAACTCTAATATATTAAGAACAACAAAAAACTGTATTAACAGAAGACGCAGCACAGTTTTGAGAACGGTCTTGGCCAGGGGTACTTGAGTTCTGATCTTAGAAGCTGTGTGTAAGTCTTGAGTTGTTTTCTCATTTGTAAAATGGGGCGTTTGAACTTGATAATCTTAAAATTGCCTTTTGTTCTGTTATTCTAAAGGCAAGTATTCACTGCCTTGCTCCCCTGCTCTTCCTGACCAGCCTTTCCAATCAGTATCAGGTTTTGGATGTGCTCTGCTATAAAGGGGATTGATGCAGGCCACAGTGAGCTGACTCTCTGTGGGACTTTAGATGCTGCTGAAACCCTGAAACGCTCCAGCTTCAGACTAGACTTCCTTCATGGCTTTATTATATTCTGTATTGCGTATAAGTTATTTTCGACCAAAGCATCTCAAAGTTTAAATGACTACTCTGAAGTCAATTGCTTTGACTTCTTTATGAATTGTCCCAGCTGTCTTGGGTAGCCTGTTGACTGTCAGTCTTTGGAGTTAGGGGTGGACTTTATATATGTTGTTTTCTTACCCCTTTGTTCTGAGAGTTTTGATACTTTGAGTAGTATGAAGTACCTGTTGGAGAGATTCTGGAACAGTTTCAAATTTAAAATACCCCAAACATATTTTATATGATGGAATAAATAGAAATGTTTATTGGGATGGGGATTTTATGAAAAAGATATGACTCAATATTTTTCTTACTTATAACTAATATGCCTTTGAATGTTCATAATGATATTCTACACCCATTAGTCCCACAGAGTGAATATTTCTCCTGTTTTTCAATGAATGAGTGTCTCTAGGTCCCATTTTACCCTTCCTTGTAACCAAAATACGGACATGCCAAAAAGTTTTCTGCTTTTCTTCCCCCTCTCTCAGCAATGTACTGACATAATTTTAAGCAATATTTTAAAAATATTTTCTAATCCAGAGAGATTCACGTGATAATTCAAACTTGTAACTCTTCATTCTACACTTGTGCTAGTTCCAATATTCCAGGCATGTAACCTACACCTTTTACAAAGCGTTGTTCTGGCTATGAGGGAAGCCATGGAGGCGGCAGTATGCTGAATGGTTAACAGCTTCAGCATCTGACTGCTGTGTTCACATCCTGCTCCGTTGCTTCAACAGGCCACTCTGGGCAGTCTTTTAGTTTCTCTGTAGTTTCCTCATCTGTGAAATACGTTTGTTAACCCTACTTTGTTCGGTTATTGAGAGTATTAAATTTATAAATTGAAAGGACTTAGGACAGTGCCTGACACATGATAATCCTTGTCGTTACTGATAGTTGTAGGAAAGACAAAGGAAATAGAGAGTATTTCTTGCCATTCTGATGCTTATAGTTTAATGGAAAGTTGAGAGATTTATTATAAGGCATGTATATTAAGTATAAAGTATGTTTAGAAGATAGTTTTTAACCATAATGTCAAGGATATGTTTTCTCTATAAATATTATATTCAGCAGAATAGCTTATATAATATATAAAGTGTACTTTCAACATAATTTATCCTTAATTATTTTAGATACTTGTTTATTATAGCACGGTTCTGAAGATGCTCGTTATCAAACTACAGCTGAATTGATGCCAGGCACGGCGGCTCATGCCTGTAATCCCAGCACTTTGGGAGGCGTGACATGGTGGCTTTCTTGTGGTTAGGGGTAAGCTGGTGCACGTGTTCATTCTTAACGAAGTCTGGTGTGACCACGGCTGATGCAGAGTGTAAGGCAACCAGTGAAGATGCTGATGTTTTAGAGGGAAGAAAGCAAGACAAGTGATTGGCGGAGACACCAAGGAAAGGCCTGGCAGCCTGGGAGTGGAGTATTTTGGAAGTTTCTGGAGCAGAGACGGGGAGATTGTATGCAGGACAGAGAAAGCCCGTTGACCTTCAACTTTTCATCTCTGCTGTGATAATAGGAGGGAAGGACAGACACCTGGGAAAGGGGTGACCTCGCAAAGAGGCAGTGCGTGATGTTTGATTCCGCTTGATTCTTTACTCGTGGCTCTAGTGTACAAGGGCTGCTTCCCTGGCACAGTGACGTTAAAACTTAGGAAACTGGAAGGGAAACTTGCTTCAGGGGAGGCATTGTCCCTTTGAATGATTTGTGAAGTGATTTGGCCAGGACCGTGGAGTGTGACGTTGGGTGGGGTAGATAATCTGCTTCCCTGGCTATTACCTTGATTCTCAGCTGAGATGATAAACGGACTCATTGTTATTTCCTTTCTGTGGAGTGTCTGAAAAATTATTTTCAGTAGAAAATAGTCGTCCCAAAAATGGGACTAGTAGAAAACTAAAAAAAAGTGTAATTCTTAGCATTATCTGATGGGTAGCAGGTAAACAAACCATGAGAATTCCTGTCTGTGACCCAGTTATTCTAGAGAGATGGCCTACACCGTCTGCACCACGTGTGTGATGCCAAATCAGGGACACTTTACATTTAGCCTGTTATCCAGTTTCTGGGCTTAAGAAACTGATATTTATAGAGTATTTTGTAGTTGAATTTTCACAATCACTCTAAGAAGTTATTTGTATCTTCCTTTGTTTTAAAAGAAGTATATATAGATATGGAACCTGAGTCATAGAAAGGTAAAATAATTTGTTTCAAGTCATATACCTAGACAGTTTTGGAGCCAGATTTGGAATCCTTATCTTTTAGATTTTATTTTACTTTTCATTGACACATAATTGCACATAGTTATGGGACAGAGTGTGATGTTTCCATACACATATACAATGTGTAAATTAGGGCAACTAGCAAATCCCCCATCACCTCAAATATGTATCATTTCTTTGTGGCGAGAGCATGCAAAATCCTCTCTTCTAGCCGTTCTGAAATATATACTGTATTATTAACTATAGTCAGCTTGCTGTGCAGTGGAACATCAGAACTTATTCTTCCTATCTAACAGTAAATCTGTGGAATCATTATCTTCTGATTCCTAATCCCCTTTTCTTTCTACTCGATCTCACTTTTGTCTCTTTGTTTTCCTGGGAGGTGGGGATTGGTGGTGAGTGGTGATGGTGTTTTCAGTTCCCTCATGTAGACAGCTGAGTCCATTCCACTCCTCAGCTCATTGCCCCTTTGTTAGTACCAGGAAGGCACCTCTCTTGTTTCGCTAATTTCACTTTATCTTCAGCCCCCACTTCTCCTCTTCCTGTAATCATGCCCTGCTTCTCACCACCTCCCAAGCACCCTTTCCATTGTGCCTGAAACACGTCCCTAATGTGCAGGAGTCCTTACAGAGTTGGTGGTGGAATTTCACTGTGTGCCACATTTTCTTTTCCCATTCATCCGTTGACAAACACTGAGGTTGATTCCATATCTTGGCCGTTGTAAACAGTGCTGAATAGACATAGGAGTGCAGATATCTCTTCAACATACCGATCTCATTTCCCACTTATGGAATTGCTGGATCATATGGTAGTCCTATTTTTAATTTTTGAGGAACCTGCATACCGTTTTCCATAATGGCTGTACTAACTTGAATTCCCACCAACAGTGAAAAGAGGGTTCCCTTTTCTCCACATCTTGATCACTTGTTATGATTTGTCTCTTTGATAATAGCCATTCTGACAGTTGTGAGGTGATAGCTCATTGTGGTTTTGATTTGCACTTTCCTAATGATTAATTATGTTGAGCACCTGTTCATATACCTGTTGGCCGTTTGTCCATCATCTTTTGAGAAATGTCTATGCAGGCCTTTTGCCCATTTTTAATTGGGTTATTTTTTCTTCCTATTGAGTTGAGTCCCTTGTATATTTTGGATATTAACTCCTTATCAGATGTATGTTTTGCAGATATTTGCTCCCATTCCTTAGGTTATCTCTTCACTGTGTTATTGTTTTCTTTGCTACGCAGCTTTTTATTTTCATGAAATCTCATTTGTCTATTTTGCTTTTGTTCCCTGTGCTTTGGGTTTGTATCCCAAAAAATCATTGCCCAGAACAATGACGTGGAGCTTTTCCCCCTGTGTTTTCTGTTTTTAACGTACTTATCACTGCTTCAAACCCAGTGTTGTCTGATTCTCCTCTAAGTGCATTCAGATTTGGCAGGTGTCTGTCAAGTCCTTCTTCTCTGGGACAGCAGGTATGCTCTGCCATGTGCTTGGCCCTCCCTCATCCTGGGGCTTAACCATAACCACCCCCCGCCTTGTGTCCCTTGTCTCCTTGTCCCATCATTTCTTCCTTATTCATTTACTCACTTCTTTGCTAAGTGTATCTTTTTTCCTGAGTAGGGAGGTTGTATGAGAGGTAAACTTTTTGGAACAAGGCATGTGTAAAATATTACATTTTTACCTTTATACTTGACTGATAGTGTAGCTGGGTCTATAATTCAGGATTGGAGATAATTTTCCTTTGGCATTTTGAAGCATCCTTCTACTCTACATTCCATCTGGATGTCATTAAGATTTCCAGTACTTTTGTTAATTACTACCCCACCCCCCATTCTTTTTCTTTCTGAAATCTTGTAGAAGTGCCGTCTTGTTCCAAGTATTCTGAATTTCTCAATGATGTATCTTTGTGTGGTCTGTATTCATCAAGTTTCGCAGGGTGCCCAGTGGGCCCTGTCATTCTCTAAACTTAAATTCTTCTTTCTGGGATTCCCCTCACCCCCATACAGAAATCTCTTGTGTCCAAATTGATTCCCTTACTTCAGATAGCAAGCAGTGATGCTGAGACATGTCAGAGGTAGTGTTCCTCCAGAGAATACTTCAGAATTTATTTTCTCCATCTGTTCGGTTCCTGAGTTCAGAGAGTGAGAGTTTGGGGACCGAGGTGTTCCCATTTGGTTGCTTCTGTTTTCCTCATGTCCGTTTTCTCTCTTCTGTCTTTAAGTCTCATATTCAGATGTTGGGTATCCTGGGCCGAAATTCCAATTTTCTTGTTATTTCACTCCTATTTTCAGTCTTGCTTTACTTTCTGAAGATCATGTCATCATTGTCTCCCCGTCCTTTTATTTATTGCTTTATTTTATTTTTTCACTATCATATTTTTAATTTCTAAGAATATTTTCTTCTGTGAAATAATCCTTTTTTAATGATGCACTCTTCTTATTTGGTGAATGGCTGTAATCTCTTGTTTGGGCACTAAGCAGCTTCCTGGAGACTCTGAGCTGGTCCGTGGGCTTCTCAGCACAGCTGGTTGGGTATTTGCTGAGCCCCTGATGGCAGGAAACGTTTTAGGCTTGAATCTAGGGCTAATTAAGTTTTCCATAGAAGAACCTTCCGGACTCCTGCTTACAAGTGTAGACCAGGCTGCCAGTGGTTTGCATTCTGAATGAGAAGAAATGGTGTGTCCCAACACTGTTTCTTCCCTCACTGTTCTTGTATGATTTCCTCTCCCACACTGTGTCCCTGGTGTCTTGCAGTAGAGCCCTGGTTTTATTCTGTATTGGGAATAAACTGCTTCTCTTCTAGGGCAAGAAGGGCAATCATCTAGCCCTTTAGGGTGTTAGGAGATCTAACTAATTGGATGTTTGGAGATCTAACTAATTGTTAGGTTGGCTAGTCAACCAGTCCTCCTTGCTTTAGCTAAACTTTTACCTCCATTTCTGGTCACTTGGAGCTGACAGTTTTCCAGATTCTGGGAGGTTTTGTTGGCTAGATCAGGTTGCTTTTTACTTTTCCTCACAATTGGTGTAGCCTCATCAGCTTTCAAGGGTCTGCTGAATCATTTACCTTTCTTCCATCTGTTTTTTTGCCTTTTCAAAAATAATTTTGTTGTTATTGACTCATCTCACATTCTGTACCTAAAGAAAAATCTATTACCTCTCATTTTACTTGAATTGGGGAGAGGGTGAAAGTCAATGTTTATGATCAATCTGCTTCCTTTACCCCAAAGTCGTATTTGTTGCTCTTTTGAGTTTTGCTTTCTGTTAATCAGTTATCTGTATGTTTCATCAAGGTTTTCTATTGGGTTTCTTGTTTTTTTCTTATTGTTTTTTAGAGTTTCCTTACCTAGTCCAGATTTTCATTCCTTGTTAAATTTATCCTTATGTCAGCAGCTTTGGACCACATGATAAGGTTCTACTCTTGGAGTGTTCTAAAATGTGAAATTAGGTATAAATACTGCTGCCCTCTAAGTATGCTTCATTGCTGTGTGGGATTCCCAGAACATAAATACTGTGATGATTTAATGCCTTGGAGTTCTCATTTTGAAAAAAAATATGGTTGTTGAAAGAACATATGTAGCATATGATTTATATTAGTTGTTTTGGTTGGAAATTATAGAAATCCAGCTGTGACATAGGCTAATTATTACCCAGTGTCGGTTCTTTCCTTTCTTCTTCTACTATACTAGGATTTTTATTTTTGTGCATGGCTGCCGAGATTAAAGGTGACATTTTCTAGTCTCCAGATGTGGCCAGCTAAGTTCTAACCAATGAAATGTAAGTGAACATATAGTGTAGCAGCTTCTAGGAACCCACTTGTAAAGTCCCCTTGTGCATTTCCTTTGCCTCTCATCTTCCTCCTTTCTTCAGTTCTGTTGCTTGGAATATGGCTGTGGTGGCTGGAGTCTGGCCACCATATTGAACCATTGGGTAGAGTCCAACTCCAAGGATGGTGGAGCTATGAGCTGGAATGTTCATGGGTTCTGTTAGACTTGGAGGGGTACAGTTTCCATACCAGCCCTTGACTGCCCAACTTTGTACTCTGAATGAGAGAAATAGAAACTTCCGGCATGTCTAAGCCACTGTCCTTTTAATTTTCCTGACACTTGCAGCTAAAGCTAATCTTAAATGATATACCAACTGAAATTCAATCAAAAAAGGGTTTATGGTTTATTGGTTTATGGAACCGGGACATCTGAGTGGTAAAGCTGTGTTTCAGTACTGTTGCATGCAGAGATTTAAGTAGTATCCTTAGTCCTCTGTTTCTCTGTTCACTTTTTAGCTTTGTTGCCTGTGTTGATTTATTCTCAGGCTATCAAAATGTGGCAGCAGTATAGCTGCTGGTTGCCTCAAATTTCTGTCATGAAGACATCTTATATTCTCAGAGAAAGAGCAAGCACTTCTCTGATAAGTTAGCAGTTGGTCTGGTCACCCATTTCCTAAACCAGTCAAGGTGACCAGGGTAGAACACCCACATCAGTTAGGCTTGGGTCGTACGCCCACTGCTGTTATGGAGGGTAAGGGACATCCCTCACCCAAACACATAGACTAAGCAGAATTTCCCTGGAATGGAGGAGGGCTGGTTCAGAGAAGATGCTGGCAAGATAAATATATGTCCAGTTGTATTATATACAATTAGACTTCGTATTGCTATGGTTTAAAAACCAATGCATGTCAATTTCTTGATTTTTCTGTGTTTTCCAGTAGTTTTTTCCCCAAAGAAAGCAATGAATGATAAAATTAATAATTTACAGGGGAATGAATAATAGTCAAGAGATAAAATTAATACATATAATGGAATAGTAAGGAAAGTACAAAGAATTCTTTGCCTATATAGATGGAAATAGTAAAATGATCAAATGAAAATATCTGTGGTAAAAAAATTATATCTTCTAAATAGAGATCATTTCTTATAATTAAACATTCCTTACTGGAGTGGTTACAGTGTATCTGAGCACATTGTCTCAACTACAGTTGAGAAATGAGCAACATTATGCGATTCATTCCTAATTTGTTATCTCTTATAGGTAACTCTTCTTGTCTCCTGGGATCGTTTCTAAGGGCCCTACCCAGTGATACAGTTATTCTCAGTCTTTTTTTTCTTTTTTTGGATGGAAAAGCAAATCTCCAAACCCCCCAAAGTGAAATGGAATGTGTTTCTTTTCCAAAATAAAAGGAAGAGTATAATATTTTTTAAATACATTTGTAGGTGGCATAGCCTATGAACAAACTACATACTTACTTAAACTTTTAAAAAATTTAACCTTGTATGGAAGATAAGGCAGGAATTTTTAAAAATTTTTATTTTTTTGAAGTTGTAGATTTGTAGGAAAATTGTGAAGATAATACAGAGAGTTCTTATATTCCCCTCACCCAGTTTCCCCTATTACTAACATCTTATTCTGGTATGGGATTTTTAAAATAGTGAGCCAGTATTGATACATTATTATTAAAGATCCTACAGTCAGTTCCCACTTAATATCATTGATAGGTTCTTGGAAACTAAGACTTTAAGTGAAATGATGTATAGCGAAACCAGTTTTACTATAAGCTAATTGATATACATAAGAATTAAGTTCCTATAGCAAATTTCTGATCACAAAAACATCAATTTCTAAATAAAGACTAAAACACTTCTAATATTAACCATTGAAATCAATGTGAGCTGTACATACATTTAAGAAAGATTAATAAAAGCAAGTAAGATAATCATTTACTCAGTTATTCCAGGTCATGGTTGCAGGTGGCTGGAGCCCATCCCAGAGGCTCAGAGTGCAAGGCAGGAACCAACCATGAACAGGACGCCATCCCATTGCAGGGTGTGCTCACGCACACACTCAGACTGGGACCGTGTAGACACGCGAACTCACCTAGCATGCACAACTTTGGGATGTGGGAGAAAACTGGAGTACTTGGAGAAAACTCACGCAGACATGGGGAGAACGTGCAAACTCCTCACAGACAGTGGCCTGGGCTGGGAATCAATTTTTTTCTTTTCTTTCTTCTTCCCCTCATATATGGTTTGAAATGATGTTGAACAAAACACTGTTATTTGGGGACCTGCTGTACTTTATTCAGATCTCCTCAGTTGTTCACTAAAGTCCTTTTTCTGTTCCAGGATCCCGTCCGGCATAACAGGCTACGTTTTATGGTCACGTCTCTGACTCCTCCTGGCTGCGACAGTGTGGCAGACTTTCCTCGTGTCGATGACCTTCACAGTTTGAGGAGTACTGGACAGGTATTTTGTAGAATGTCCCTCAGTTGAGATTTGTCTGGTGCCCTTCTCCTGATCAGTCGAGGGTTCTGGGCTTTTGGGAGAAGGACCACATAGATAAAGTGCCATTCTCATTCCATCACATCCGGAGTGCTTCTGCAGAAATGGCTTATCTCTGTTAGTGGGGCCTTGGCTGAAATAGGGTTTGCCAGGTTTCTTCACTGTGAAGTTGTTCTCTTCCCTTACTGTGTGCTCTTTGGAAGGAAGTCACTGTGTGTCCCCTACACTTCAGGAGAGGAGAGTTGTACTCCACCTCCTTGAGTGTGAAGTGTACACTTAAGTTATTTGGAATTTTGCTTGTGAGAGTTCTCTCTTCTCCCTCATTCTGTTTATCTTATCTGTTAATCCACCTATGAAATAGTTTTTTACATCAGTGTTTACTCATAGGTATTTATTTTATATTGTGGATTATAACCAGCACAGCTTTATTTTGTTGCTCACAGTGTTCCAGCTTTGGCCTTTAGTAACTTTTTAGTTGGCTTTTATATCCCTCTGACATATCTCTATTATTCCTCCATTGTTGTGTATTTAATTTTTTTTAGTTTTTAATTTTTAAAGATAGAGTCTTGCCCTGTCACCCAGGCTGGAATGCAGTGATGTGATCATAGCTCACTGTAACTTCAAACTGCTCGGTTTAAGCTCCTCCTTCCTCAGCCTACTGAGTAGCTAGTACTATAGGCTTGTGCCACCATGCACTGATAATTTTTAAATTTTTTTGTAGAGAAGGGGTTCTCACTGTATTGCCCAGGCTGGTTTCAAATTCATGGCCTTAAGTGATCCTCCCAAAGCACTGGGGTTAGAAAAAATTTGTTTTATAGTACTTCTCTACTTTCTGGCACTATAAGATAGATGCTCCATGCTCCTTCTTGTATATCTTCTGCCACTACAATCAGTCATTTCTCCAAGGAACCCTGATGCCTCTTACTGGAGAATGATATTCGTAACCAAGATCTGGGGGCTAGGTATGCTTGTTGCTGCCTGGGTGTTGCAGGGCAGGTACTTTTATTTTATTATCCCATTTACAGAGGCAGAACAGGACATCCCAAATGACAGTGCTGGTAAAAGAAGAGGGTGGGGGTGGTTGTGGTCAGTGTGGAATAAGGGGTATGGTTTCTGGGTAGTTTACCTTCCATGCCTCTGTAGTGTGCAGAGTGATGGGTTTTTCTCTCCCACATCCTTTTTTGCAAGGTGGCTTATTTGCCTGAGCACTCCAAGTCATTCATCTGAGGGCACGGTGTAAGAAAGTTTTTATTAATACTGTGACTGCAGAAGTTATTGATCGATTGACCACATCATTCTTTTTGTTTTTTGCAGTTTTGCCAAACAGGCATAGAAATGAAACATGATGCGTTAAAGAGTATTGTATATTGTTGGTGGCAATAAGAATAGATGCGGAATTCTCTGCAAGATTGTCAGTAAGGATAGACTACTGTGGGAGTGTTTAATGGGTCTGATGCTCTCCCACTCTTCTTTCAACCCACACAGCAATTGCTGTGGGGACCTGCCTAATTTATTAAAACTAGATCCATTGCCCAGCTATTACATTTTAGTTTTTATTGAACACATAAATATTACCTTGAATAGAGAAATGTAAGCATTCCTCAAGGAATTCTAAGGGAAAAATTTAAACTCACTCTGTCATATACTACTTTTATCCCTTTGCATTAATTAATCAGGGCTTTTAAGAAATGGGAGCTTAGTAGCTGTTACTGGTCGTCATGGTCAAGGACCAAGATATGTGTATAATCCTAATGTACTATATCTTAGTGACATTTCAAGAAACAGTGAAACCATTACGAAAGCAGAGGGTGTACACACACACACACGCATGCACACACCCTGGTTAAACTCCACTTTTCCACTGGGCCTGTTACGTTTGCAGGGAAGTTGGGATGAGTTTTACAGTTGTCTCAGTTTCATTGCTCCTGTGTTACCAGAGACAGAATGGCCTTCACTCAAGCTACTGTGAAGGATCTGTCCTGTCCTCCTTCCTCACACCCGTATTTAGTCATCAGTAAACATATTATATTCCTTTGAAGCATTTGAATGCATTAATTTTTGATGTTTAAAATGGTTTAATCTGTCAAAGGATAAGGGTCTTAATTTTATTTTCCCCTGGCCGTTAGCAGGATATAATTAGAAAAGCTTGAGTAGTGCTAGACCCCACATTTCATCCAATCTTTCAACTTCTTAATGAAAAAATATCTCATGAAAGGAATCTCAGTTTAATCTCGTGGAGAGGGTTTTCAGTCAGTTAGACCTTACTTACTACGTGTGGGATCATTTTTACTTTCCTTGATTCCCCTCCCCCCGTATTTAGATAATCTTGTGAAGGAGCCTGACTCATCTTCGCTGCTTTCTCAAATCTCTGATTCCTGTTTTACTAGGTCTCCTCCTACTTCGCTGTGTCTCCTGGGATATCTAGGCACTACAAGGGCTTCCTGTCGATAGAGATTCATTGTGCTGTCTCGGTTTTAATTTGTGCCTCAGTTAATGCTTTTCTCAGATTCATTTAGATGCTTTATGAGTTCCTGTTCCCTGAAGTATAGATCTTATCTGTTTGATTGAATGACACATTGCAAATATTTAATGTTACATATTTATGAAGGCCTTCTGAATTATTTTATTACCCTTTTGGACATACTTACTAGATTTTACTTAATTGATGTTAAGACTGGGCAATCCATTAAGTCTTTCAGTCAATTCAAACTCACGCTGTAACTGGGATTCTTACAGCCCGAACTCTAGTAATGTTCAACATAGTTCTGGGTTTGCTTCTTAACAGTCTTTGGGACACTCTGACCTTTTGATATCATTGTTATGGTGAAAACATGGAATACTGCCTGGAAGAGAGAAATGCTACCAGGTCACATATATTTTCAGGATTGGGTCTGCATGGTAAATTCACTTGGAACTTTATTTATTAATAATCAACCAGTAGATAATCTCATTCTTAATATATATGTTGTGACTAAACTGTATACATTACAGAAAATATTAATAATAGCAAACACTTATATTGTACTTATTTAGCATATACATGTTTTATATGTTATATATGAATTATAATCCTCACTTTGCAGACGAAATTAAGGAGCAGGGAATTTACGTACCTTGCCTCTGTTCACACAATAATGTAGGGAGGTAAGATTGGACCAAGGCATTCTGACTCAAGAGATTGCTTTGAAAATTTTGCTATTCTGCCCTGAGGTTTTTCTTCCCTGTTTTGAGGCTGTATCTTTGACTTTGGATATCTTTCAGTAAGTTCAGCTGTGGATTTTGGTGATTAAGAAGGATTGATTGCTGTAGTAAATTGAATTGTTATAGTCCTTTCCTCCCATTCTTCAAAGTTTTAGCCCTGCCTACACAATGGTTGCATTTGAGACTGAGTCAATATCTTAGCATGAATGTTCAAAGTCCATTTCATTTGATAAATATTTATTAATCACATCCTATGCGCAGTGTCCCATCTGAGGGTTGGTAATCACAAAAAGGCAAATATGATACATCTTTAAACTGGGTGGGACAAGGCAAGTCTTTTCCTTACATAAATAATTCTACAATGAGTACTTCCATGAGTAACTGTACTATAAGGCAAAATAGTGTCGGAGTTCAGAGATAAGGTAGAGAATTAGGGCATAGTTTTTTTGAGAAAGTTGCTTTAGAGCTAGGATGTGAAGGAGATGTCATCTCTGTCAGAGGTATTTGAGGGGGAAGGAGCGATATGAGCAAAGGTGCTAAGGAGAAAAGCTGCACAATTAGTCGAGTGTGGCTGTGGGATAAGATCTGTATGTGGGGGGAAGTAATTTTGGAGATGTGGTTTGGGGCTATCTTGTGGATTTTATTTAATGCCACTCTGGACAATTGTTGTGGCAATGCAAATGAAAAAAGAAAGGGTCAGATTGAGAGTCCTTGTCAGACAGAACCTGTAGGACTTCACAACTAATAGAATGGGGAAGGTCTGGGTGCAAGGGATTGGAGATGATGTTAAGCTTGTGGGTCAACGAGACATTGGAGAGGGTGGGTGGAAGTTAGAAGAGCTGGTTTTCATTCCGGCCAGCTTTAGTGAGGCAAAAATTATTGTGATAACTTGGTAAGAACATTTTTACTATCTCAGCTTTTGAAAAACTGGTTTGTATGACTTAGTACTGTAGGTAGGGTATGTGTTTAAGAAGGGACTACTCCTTAAAGGAATCGTGGAGAAAATGCCTGTTTACAGCAACAGCTTTGCTACGTAGTATATTCAATGTGTCTAAATGAGGTATTCCAAGAGCTTTTTAGTCAGTCTGAGGTTGTTTGAAAATGAAAAGGAGGAGAATTTGTAGGCATGCAGATGTTGGCGCTGAGTTTGTAGTACTGGAAGTCCATTTCCTTCCTTTAACCGTACGTGACGTGGTGTATGCTCCTAACAATTTCTGGAATCCAAGTGGCCCAGGCCAGGACTGCATATGTTCAGTGCGTCCACTAGGGGTGTCTTCTTCAAGTGCGATGGGTGGTCTGTGTTGCACAGTGTGGAATTCCTTAGCCAGAGGCGTGGAGCACACTTTTTTTTCTCTGCCTCATAGACCCCTCTGTGATGGCATGAAACCTGTCTGCTTTGGATGACTGTTGAATCCTTAGCACTTGGCACTGTGCCTGGCATACTGTAGACTCTAAAAAATAAAAGTGATGATGAGTTATTCCTACGTGGCTACTACGTCTGTCCTGTTTATTAGAACTCTGTGATTTACACATCTTAAACTGGCAGATAAAGTTTTGAGAGACACGATATTCCGGTGGTCATTTATTAAGGAAAATTTGAGCAAAGTGTCCTATATGTGTGATTTACCACCTCTATATTTCAATACATTAAACCTGTAGTTGAATCATTTCATCTGGAATGTCTATGAACACCACATCAGTCTTCGACAGTCATGAGTTGGTGTTTGAACAAACCATATTTTATACATTGATGATGGTAAGGCAGTATTTTGTGTTGGATTTTTGAATGATAGCTCATAGGTAAAAATTTTGAGGCATTCCTGGATGGTGCTGTGTGTCAGACAACAGTTTAGTGTCGTCAGCATGGCCATCCTTGCCTGTGTCGTCTTGAGTTCAGTGATTATCCGAGCTGAGGCTAAAGATGTATATAGAATTTCCATCTTGATTGTAATTGTATCAGATTTTTGAAACGTAATATCAGTACTTTATTTTTTATTTTTCTCCATTTCCAGAAGTAATCTCTTTTGTAATAAATCTTAATAAGGCCAAAGCACAGTAGTGCCATTATTTGTTTTTTAATTTTTTACAGAAGTATTTTTTATGTAGCATTTTTCAGGTATAATATTAGAAGGATAAAGGAACCCAAAGATGTGTTTAGACCAAACCTGGCAGAGAGACCAACAAATTAAAATTAAAATATCAAGATATGAATTGAAAAATCAGAACCAAATAAAAAACATACCACTTAAATAAAATATGTTAATTTAAAATGAAATCATTTGTTTTTTACAAAACTCTTCTAGGAAAGCACATATGCAAAGTAAAGTGGTAACTGTATTTTTGAAAAATAGTTGTATCTATTCCAGGTTCATTAAGAGGTTCATCTCTTTTACTAGAGATGCTTTAATATAACATAAAGCATTTTTTTTTCTGGGATGTTATTGCCCCTCAGTTTTATATGTTTTAAACTAAGCTATAAATTTAGCTTGAACAAATGTACTAACATTTCCAAAGGTGTATTTCAAAAAGCAGTTTAAAAGAAACATTGAACTTTTGAAGTCAAACACAAACCCCCTTTCTTATAAAAGCAGTCAACTTAAAGTAAACAACTCTTTGCTCTTAAGTTGAAAATGACTTCAGCAAAAATTTCTCCCCAGAGTTGAGATTTTAATAATGTGAACTGTAGGTTGATATTACCATTTTATAATAGTCACACATAATCACTTATTTTGTGAATGGAGTAGTGATTGACAGATACATTTGCTTTACTGTAGAGCTTGACTGTGATATATGGACCAACTTCAGGTGCTCACGTGTCTTCTCCATGTGGAATACAGTCGTACTTTCTCATCTCGCATGCATTCATTTTGTGGTGGAAGACTAGGCTGTGAATTCCTTAAGATCAAATATTACATCATTTCGTGTCTGTAGCCCCAGCATGTAAAGCAATGTCAGACTACTGTATGGACTTAATGAATGTTGGTCGAATGAATACACGATTTATTAAATGTATCATATGTACCTCTAGCAAACAGTGTTTGCGACTGTAAGCCTTTCTTTTTGAAAAAGTCACTTTGAAATAATTATAAATTCACAGGAATTTCTCCTCTCTTGTCCCCCAAGTACAGGGAGATACCTTATCCCCTCCCTACCAGTTTCTGCAATGGTAACATCTCTCATGAATATAATATACTATTAAAGCCATAAATTGACATTGGTACAATCCACAGATCAGATTTCACTAGTTTTATATGCACTCATTCGTGTATGCATGTGTGTATACGTTTTATGCAGTTTGTAACATGTATTTGTGTAACCACCACCAGAGTCAAGGTACAGAGCTTGTATATGTGGGGTTTCATCCCCACAAAGCTTCCTTTTGCTACTCTTTTATAGCATACGCACCCCCCATGACAAGTTAATAGTCCTGACCGTGTGCTTTACGTTAGTTTATGCAATTGTAGCATGTAAAAGAATTACGTTTCCGTTTATTAAAAGACATTTGTGACCATTTCCTGGTCCATAGAGCATCTGTCATTCATGATCAGCTTACATATTTTCTGTTTCTAAAAAATTATCTTAATTTTTGTCTTCCCCAGAGTTAGGAACTGTCAACATTATCATAATGAGAGTCCACTCCCATTAATCAGAACTTAGAGACCACATGTATTCATTATCCAAAAAAATGCATCAAGTTGCAAAAACTAAATACAACACTAAAAATTAGAATCAACAGTATTGATGAATTAAATTTTGACAAGTGCATCTTAGAAAGTGATCTCATGAGTAAAAAAAATTGCAGGCTCATATGCAATGAATTGGAGCATTCAGGTTTTAATTGGCATGACAGTGGATGTCTTGTACATAATTGAGGCTGTGAAGATGGGTGCATACAGGAGACCTAGGGGTACAAATGGATGACTGTTGTAAGGGATTCCATCTTTTGAGGGTGAATATAGCAGACTGGGTTGCAAATACAACCATCAATGTTTATATAAGCAAGGAGGAAACCTCGGATATAGAAGGGAAGAGGTGGATGTTTATGGAAGTTTCTCCTTTAGGAAATAGTTCAGATTTTTGAAAAAGAAAATCTTTTACTCTCATGTCACAAAGATAAAAAGAGACAATGGGGCAAAGTTTACACTTGGGTGATAAATTCATCAAAATGAGACCCTGTTGGCGTGGGAGAGAAGGCCCCATCTCTACATCCTCTTCCCTCACTTATTCTTTCACATTTCATTGTGCTGGCAGATCGAGTAAGGGATGTTTCTTGGGAATTTCATCACTGGCAGTGAAAGAACCTTCCCCTGCTGACTCTGCTCTTCTTTTCCTGTCCTGCCTCTTTCTGTCCCACCATGAAGCTCTTATTGGGCCTGAAGCTGGCAAAAAAAAAAAACCTACCTGTTTTGCAAAGAAAAGCCTCCAGGTGAACCCCCACCCCATCCCCCATCCCCCATCCTTGGGCTAGGAAAAGTTTTGCCACCTCCTCAGGTTTAAAAACTTCAGCCTGTCCTGGGAACGCTGTGTCCCTGTTGGTCGTGTTCATGCGTCTCTGTGTGTATCGTGAGCGGATCTGGGAGCCTGCGGGTGGGCGTGTGGAGGACCAGTCTGGGTGAGTGTCAGGCAAAGCCTTTAAAAATAGCTTGTTTTTCATTTTTTAGAACATAGCCTCCCCGTTCCAGTTGATTAACAATCAATTTTCAACTCTTAGAGTAGGTACTGTGGAAAGTTAAAAAAGCCTTTATCTTTGAGGAACTAACAGTTTCTAGAGAGGACTGATCTGCAGGTGGGAGAAAAGGACTTACCAGTAATGCAAAAATAATAGGCCATGGAATATTTTAGTAGGGAGAGAATACATTGTTACAGGTGTAGAAGTGGTCTGAGGGACGTCTGAAGACTGAGAGAACATCTGGTTTGGGGTGGTTCACAGGAGCTGACGAACGGTAGGGTTGTAGGTGGGAGCATTCAGGGACAGGAGCTGGGGCTGTGGCTGCATCTGGTGCTGGCTGGCCAGTGTGTGTGCCACTGGATGGCTCAGACATCCTGGGTTCAAGTCCTTCCACTCCTAGATCTCTTAGTTCAAGGTGAGCTTCTTCCCTGACTGTAAATCCCTGTCTTACATTAAAGTTGTGAATAGTAAATAAAAATTTATAAAAGCACGCTAAACTGCAAAACCCTATTCAGGTTTGAATTATTATTACTCTTTGATTACCAGTCTTAGAAATCAAGTGTTTCTTTTTTGGTTGTTTGTTTTGTATACAATTTAAATCTAAAGAGCATCTGAAAAAATACTGATATTTACCCATTTTTAAGAACTTGAAGTGAATAACACAATATAGCAGATCATTTTAGGATGAAGAATCTATTCCCCTTCCAACCCATGAGAAATGAATTTTTAGAATGATTATGGCTCTTCAGCCAGGGGTGGGGAATCTTTTCATCTTGGAAGGCCACATTAATTTAGCTGTAATCAAATAAGGCTACATTCAAGAAACTTCAGTTAGATACACTTAGATTTTTACAAACTTAATGTATATTTTTAACTACTGTATACTTAATAATTTCAAAAACTTAAAACTATTTTGTTAATTTTAAAGTTAATCTTTTAATGACTTTGTGTCTGCTTTTTGTTGGAGAGCATTTGAGTATTTGTTTGCAGCATGGAGGTCTGCAGTTTCAGTTGATCCTCTAGATGGGTATCAGTCATTTGTGACCTTAAGAGTGCCTTGATTTGGGTTAGATAGGAGAATGTAGATTCACAGCAATAAGTGTCGAAAAGCAGGAAAGCATTTTTTTTTTTTCTGGTGTGGGTATTCTGCATATTTTTCCATATTTCAATTGGATTTTTTCTTAGCATCAGACAATGACTTTAAAATGTCATCAACTGAGAGCTCAATCAGTTTCATCTGTAGTTCTTTAGGTGCCTTGGTGATATCAACTAGCGGAGGCTGAAATGCTAATTTGAGTGTGATGTCATGATTCTCAAAGTCAGTGAACCTTTCATTGTATTCTCCAGTGAATAGGCAGGTCTGTAACAGCTGTGTATTCTTCAAATAATTTGCATATATCATCCTGCTCATCAATGACCTTTGCTAACTGGGGAAAAGGTTCATCTGAAATTTCCTTTTGAAGAAAAAATGTTTTGAGAAAAGGTAGCTTTTTGCCCCCAACTGCTTGGATTTTTTGCCACATATTATATAGATTTAGCTTTACCTTGCAAAGAAATATTCAAGTTGTTTTGATTAGACGTGCTATCTCACAGAAATGCTACATTCCTATAGAAATCTTTCAGTAATTCACATTGCTGATTCTGTTCTTTATAAAATTTGTACTCACAGAGATAAAATTTTGGCTAACCCCTGTCCCTGGGATAGTCAGTGCACTTTAGAATGATACAGCAAATCTGCTCTGAGTATCTCATGGCTCAACTTTAGGATGTTGCAAAATTGATGATGCCATGTAGCATTTATGTGAATATAGTTGACAGTACTTATAACTTGTTGCAAGTGTCCCTTAAAATAGTAGCTTTCCCCCAGAGATGTTGTTGATGCAAGATACAATGAAAAGAATGAGAACACCTGGATCTGTTAATACTTTTTTAAAAATGTGTACAATAAACCCTTCATGTTTTTCTGTCATGAAAGGTGTACCATCTGTACATATACTCACTAAATTTACCAAATTCAGCCCAATTTCATGACATTTACCTTGAAAGTTGTTGAAGGTATTTATTCCCCATATTCTGTTCCCAAGAGTTCCCAAAGTGAGTAACTCTTTGTAGCAAAGGAAATCTTCTGTTGTGACCCAAATGAAGAATAAAACGTGCACTGAGTCAGCGGTATCAGTTGATTCATCCAAAATGATCGAATGTTATATATTTTCCTTTTGAAGTATTGCATGAAGTTGTTCTGTTGAGTTACAGGCTAATTCATGCTGCCAATCAGTTATAGTTCTCCTTTAAAGAGGCAGTTGTTTGTACTTTGAAATGTTACAGGGCTCTAAGCATCCTACAGCTTGGACAATGCATTCTTTTACAATTTGTACATTACTGAATGGCTTCGCTTTCCCTCACCCTGGAGTGTATGAGCTACTTTGTAAGTTGCTTCAGTAGCATTATTTCCAGGTCTCATTGCTGCTTGAAAGAATTGTCTTTGCTTTTGCTTTTCATCTTTTAATTTCTGTAATATAATCTTTTGTGCCTCTCCATCTAATTTAAATTATTTGTGGTCCTCATGAGTGTTATGCTGATGAGCTTTGAATTTCTTTAATGTTGATATTGCAATATCACAAAGCAAGCAGATCATCTTATCTTTAGCAGAAACATCATAATATTGCAATTCCTAATCCTCATTAAAAAATCTGTTTTCTTCCTTTAGTGTTCTCTTGGTCTTTGACATGATGGATTGTTAAACAGATAGAATTAAAAAATACTGTCAAGCTGTGCAACTATTCGCAAATTCCACATCAAACAGAAACACGGTGCACTGTTGTCAAAAGCTGTTAACATACTGGCATACTCATCTCTAAACTCTCACCAACCAGCCTCGTGTGGTAGTGGCACCAGTCACATGGGGGAAGTTAGAACTAACTCGTCACCGTCTGGGGGATGGTCATGTTTGAAGCTCTGACTGGGGGCGGGGAGGGAGAGCAAGGGCAATATACGTAACCTTAACATTTGTCACCCCCATACTATGCTGAAATAATAAAAAAAAAAGAACTAAATCATAAGTGTGGCAGCTGTTAATTTAGCCCTTATGGCTTACTGATGTTTTCATTGTGCAGTTCAATCCCAGAGGATTATTTTGTTGAAACTTATTTATTCTTTGATATTTTAAATACATTTAAAAAAATATAAAAGATGAACAAAAATGTATCAATAAAAATTAAAGGATTTGTTCCATAGAATTTGGAACAATTCTGCACTTAAGGCTGCACTTAAGCACCGAGAAGCCACATGTGGCCTTAAGTCTGCAGGTTCCCCACGCCTGTCTTCAGCTCTTCTAACATTTTACTAGAGAAAGATTGATTACTTCCAAAGAAGAACTGTGTAGTACCAGCGTTTTGTCTGGTTTCATTTAGACCTGACATTTTTTTGTTTTTAGAAAAATAGGCAAATGCAAAGAAAAAAAAACATATACCATAAACTTTCCTTCTTTCCTTCCTTCCTTTCACCATAGTTCCTGAGCACCTATTTAGATGCCAGCTTCTGCAGTGGGAATCAAAAATAATTGTCATCCCTGCCATGGTTCAGATAATCAAATTAATACAAATGCAGTCAGCCCTCCATAGCTGCAGATACCACATCTTCAGATTCATCCAACCCCAGATCAAAAATATTAAAAAATAACAAATTAAAAAATGTAGTAGAACAGCTGTTTGTCTAGCATTTTCATTGTATTGGGTATTATAAGTAATCTAGAGATGATTTAAAGTATATCAGAGTATGTGCATAATTTTATGCAAATGTTGCATACCGCCCTGTTGTTAATATATAAGGGACTTGAGCATCTGAAGATTTTGGTATGAGGCAGGGAGCCTGGAACCAGTGTTCAGGAGCAATCCTGGGAGACAACTATATGTTTGTATCACTTCCAACCGAGAGCTGGTGTAGAATAAAGGCAAAAATTCTAGGGTCTTTTATAACAGGGAACTGGTGGGGCCGTTTTCCCTCGAAGTAATATTTGAGGGCAGATATGAAATAAGCTATGGGATAAACAGGCCTGGAAAGCAGAACAGAGGTATGTGGATTGGGATAAAAATTAATTACTAAAAATAGTGACTACATTAAGCCAGTGTATATGATGGGCTTTTTTGTAGCGTTCTGCTGTGGAAGCTTAGATAAATCCTCTTCTCTAGCATCTTAATACGGTGGTTTGCCTTGGCATTATGCCTTGTCCAACCTGAGATATTTTCAGAAAAGGTATTCTAAGATTTCAGAGACATCTCCCTAGTACTTCGCTTCATAAAACCTGAATCACAGTAATGTACAAAGATACTAAAGTAAGTTTAAGTGAATATCTTTATCAATCTGAAGTGTAGAAGAAATTTCTAAAGAGTGCCTCCAAGTCCAGAAGTCATAAATTGGAAATGCATTGGTATATTTGACTACTTAAAATATACCTTTATAATAAAAATTTTGCAAATTGAAGTAGTAAACTAACCTGGAGAAAACTGTAATATACAACAGCAAAATGTAGTATTTTCTTTTTTCATGAACCAGAGTATGGCAGCTGCCCAGTATAAAGATGGGAAAAGATTTGAACAGTTTTCACAAGAGAACACATATATGTGACCAATGAACAAATGAATGGATGTTTAATCTCACTGGTAGTCCAAGAAATACAAATTAAAACAGTACCATTTTTCTACCATCAGATTGAGTAAGATTAAAAATGTGGCCATGCCACATATTGGGGAGCAAACAGGGTGTGCTGTATATGCATGCGTGCATGTGCCCTGGTGGAGCATGTGTACGTTTATACTTTTCTGTATGCATAAATATTTAAACCGTGATAACCCTTTGACCTGGAAATTTTCCTTCTAGGAATTTATTTCAAAAATGTAATTACGGGTATGTGCAAAGATTTAGGTACAGTTGTGTTCACCAGATTATTATAGTCAAAAACCAAAGCAATCAAAATGTCCAGTGGTGATATAGTTACATATGGCACATGGTGATATAGTTACATATGGCACATTGATAGAAGAAACACTAAACTGTTGGTTAAAAACAAAGTCATTTTGAATTTATTGATGTGGAAGTTTGTGAAGTGTTGTTAAGTGAAGAAAGATTACAAACTAGCATTTGTGTCAAGGATATATATTAATAGTAATGAGCATTTGCCGTATGTTACTTTGCTAAATGCTTTATGTTGATTATCTCATTTAATCACATTTCTCTGAGTAAATAATATTAGCCCTATTTTGCACATTAGTTAACAGAAATATCAGGGTGCTAAATAATTCCAGGTTCCATCAATAGGAAGCGTGGAGCCAGGATTTAAGGAGCAGCTTCTGGAATTTGTACATGTGTGTACCTGAGTGCACGTATGAAAGGACGTACACCAAATACAGTAACTACGCCTAGTATTTGATGTCAGTATTTAAGTGATTTTAACTTCCTTATTTATACTTTTAGGTATTGTCTGTAAGTTTCAGTGTATGTACACGGTACTTTCCTAATGAAAAAACAAAACCATTTTTTAATGTTTGTATTATATAATAATGATTTTTAGAAGGGCCAGCAGCACTAGTTTTAATTTGTATACAATATATGTCAAGTTTTACTTCAGGAGGAAAAGATGAAGAAAAATGAATAATTAGCATATTTAGTTGGCATTTTTAATAACACCCATGGGGAGTTATTAGGAAATTATTAAATGATGTTTGCCGAGTACCTCTTAGGGAAGACACAAAGAAATGGAGTTTTAAAGCATAAAACTAATGGAACATTAAACACATCATTTTAAAATTTTAAATATTTTTTAGAAAGTCAACAAAGAAAAATAAATCTATATAAAGATAATTTTATTTTTATTGCTCAGCCATGAAGTATTTACTAAATACCAAGCATTGTCAGGAGCAAAGAAGAAATATAAGATGTAGAATTAACGATCTTCTTATGGACACAGCTTCAGTGAGAGCTGATTCATATTTAAGATAGTGTGTGATCTGGGGTAAATTGCAAAGTTCAGGTGAAAATACAGGAATAGGCTTGGGTGGTGAGAGCAGGGTTGTATATAAGACGGATAAGGTTGAATAATACTCATGTAATAGAGAAGGAACATGGAGAAGGTAATGTCCAGTTGACAGTGAGCACTGGGTGGTGGGTAGTGGCTGAAGGTGGAACATTCTGCAGGCAAACTGCCTGAGCAAGCAGCGGAAGCAGGCATGAGCTGGGTGTTGGCTGATTGGTTTGGAGCCCTGGGAAGTACAGTTCAGAGAGGCCAGATTACAGAGAGCTTCCGTTGTGAAGCATTTATGTAGAAAGTTTCCCAGATATGTTTTACAAGGCTTAATTACCTTGGTTTACTACAATTTCCTCTTCAGTTTCTATAGAAATACTAAGGAGGGTCCTATAATCAAATTTGCACCTAGCAGGTTTAGAAGTTCCTATTACACATCCCAGGTTTTATCTTCAGTTTTCAAACTATTTTTGTAGTATGTTAACAGCATTCTGTGGCTTTTACTTGAGAAATAATGAACTTGATTAATCTGAGCAGGCCTGTGCACACTTGTGAATAGAGTTCTTAATTAAGAAACTGCCTTCGATGAGGCTTTGGACATCATTTTTTCTGGATTCTCACGTCAGTACAGGAATTTTTCCTATAATAATCCCCCAAGGACATTATTTCTAATTATTTGTCTAAAATAATGAATAGAAAGAAGAAAATGAAGACTGAGTTAGTTTGCTTAGCCCAATATTTAAAGTAGCCTATTTCATCCATTGAAATACATATTTTTAACTGAGTGAAAATTTAAAAGCACTCTCTTGTTTTCTAAAAGATTTGTACTTGTTGAAAAGGAATCATGTGGAATACTAAATTACCAGTTAAATAATTTAATCTTTGTAATAATTTATCTTTTAATCTATGCAACATGGAAGAATATATCATGATATTAACTATTTTGTTATTTGAGGCATTGTTTTTATAATGCTCTCCTTTTAGATTGAAGGAAGTTGTATCTGTAACTCAGAAGGCAGCGTGTAAAGGGTATATGCAAAAAATAATTCTGGTTTGGTAAAAAATCACATTTCTTTAATAGTAATGACTTAAATCACATTGATTATTTTTATTAATAAAGTAGCGCCCCACTCAAGAGATAGGTTATTACCAGTAACATATACCTCCTCTAAATGAAATAATAGGAACCTATGATGATAGTTTCTATAAACCTAAAATTAAGATTTATTTAGTTTTTTGTTCTTGACATTGCCCCCTGTCAAACTGGTTTGTACAATTTACTTGATATTCAACATACAGTGTATTGAAGGTACAACTGGTAATTTAGAACAAAGTAGAAGGTACAGGCTATTTCTTGAGTGTAAATCTGATGTACAAAGCCATCTAAACATAAGAAATCATAGGAATGAGTTTTAAATCACACATAAAACCAATAGTATTGCTGGAGGAAAATTAATCAAGGAACGCATATGGAGAAAACAAGCAAGAATTTCCAAAGAGTATAAAGATAGGGATTGGTGGACCAAGGAAAGCTTCCATGTAGAAGAAATGCCAAATAATTGTAGTCTGTGAACCACTGAGTCTCAGGCTGTTTACCTAATCTTTGTAGTTCCAGGATATAGCACAGTGCCTTGTACACACTGGTTCTCAATTCTTTTTTTTTTTTTTTTTTAAGCTGGGCATGGTGGCTCACACCTGTAATCCCAGCACTTTGGGCAGCTGAAGTGGGAAGGTCGCTTGAGGCCAGGAGTTCAAGGTTACTGTGAGCTGTGATCATGCCACTGTACTCTAGCCTGGGTGACAAAGCAAAAACTTGTCTATGTATATATAAAATATATATCTATGTATAGACACATATTTTAGTATAATGCCTTTAAGATATTATAAAGAATAGAAAGTAAACTGTAACAATCTTCAGCATAGTGTAGCAGTTCAAAATTTAGTTTAGGATTAGAGAGATTGTAGTTCGAATCCTGGTTTAACCACTTGTTTTCATCTTTGTGATATTAGTCAAGATCTTTATCTTCTAAGTTATAATCCCTCACCTACAAGGTGGTATATCAAGAATGCTATTTCAAAATGTGATTTTAATGAGATAAATCTTACAAATCATTTAGCACTATGTTATCTTAAATGTTACCCTTGAATAAGAGGGAGACTGACATGGCAGAATGCTATTTTTGTGGCTTGCCTTCACAGATAAATGTATTCTTTATGGTCTCCTATAGGCCTCTAAGAAGCGATGCTAACTGGCTTGAATATTATCTGTGTAACCATTTTCTCTTGGAAGGGGCCAAAGTGAGAGACAGTGTGGGAGAGGAACAAAGGACAAGAAGGTTTTGTTCTGGAACAGAAGAGCTGTTCAGACTTCCTCATCTAGGTATTTAAAAGTTTAGTTAAGGCCCATCTTAAGGTGCAGTGAGATAGCCCTTTCCTAATGAAAGAAATTGGTGTTTACCAGGAGCAGACATTGACACCGGCCAAGGTAGAGTTTAAGGGAGAGGAAGAGAGAGGCTGTGACATCACGTGACGCTGGGCAGATGCTCCTCTGCTTTTCTCTGACAGCTGCTTTTCTCGCCGTTCTTTTGCGTCATCCCTAAGAGGTGGTCCCTCTGGCCTCCATGGGCTCTGTTCTTGGTAATCTTCTCTTTTGTTTTCTTCTAGTGAGCACTCTACCGGCTGAAACAAAATACGCTCTCCCCTTCCCCACGTCCCAGCCATGAGAGAGTGGGACATCCAGGCCTCGTTTGTTTTAGGCCTAGATGTCCAAATCTCTAAGACATTTTGACTTGCATGTTTGGCCATCAGTTTACTCAGATAATTTGAGGCAAACAGTCACTTACAACACTTTTAATGTACTGTATAACAATCTACTGTGGTGTTTTATGAAGAAAACTTACATATTTATAAGAAAATATAGACTTTCAGAGCTGTCGGTGGGTGACTCGGGCTCTGCTTGCAGTAGCAGCTCTTTCGTTTCCGTACGTCTTCACATGAGGTGCCTTGCGTGGGATCCTGGCTCTGCACTTAACCACGGCCCCGAGGTGAGCTCTGATAAGCAGTGCTCTTAGGAGATTAAGCATGAAACCTAGCTCACAGGGAACGAGACATTTGCTTTAGGAAGGGAGCTAACTGCCTTGGAGGTCTTTAGAAGATGTTGATTATGTTGGAAAACAAGGTACTTCTAGAGGCCAGACTTATCCTTGAGTGTAGAATGATAGAATGAGAGGTGCTTAAAAATGCATGGGAACAAATTGTAAGGAGTGATACTGGGTGCCCTAGATGCCTGAAACCCATTCATAAGTTCTCTAAAAACTTACTTTAGAAGTCATGAAGGATGCAGACACTGAAGAAAAAAGTAAAGACGTATCCGATCCAGTATATTCTACCAAATTATTCCTTGTATAGTTAGTGAAGTCTGACTTAAAAAGAAATATGATAAGGAAACATGCCTGTATCAATTTTATGATTGCCAAGATAAAATTTCAATTTAGCTGGAAACAATAAGAAACATGTTGAAAATTAAGTAGATGACCAGGCATGGTGGAGTTTTCTTGTTATATAGTTTCACAATTCTTCCATTTCAAGAAGAAATAAAAACACCCGAGGAAAAGCAAATCTAGTGGGGTTATATAAAGAAATATAAATAAAAGTGCTGGGTTTATATGGTTTGTAAGAGTTTTTTGGTTAAAGTTTGAGTTCTAGCATTTATTATCGATCAGATATCCTCCAAGTAACCTTGGGCAAGTTATATTTTCCACTTGAGCTTCAGTTTCTTCGTTTGTAAAATGTAGTTACCAAAAGTACCTACTTGGTAGTGTTGTATTGAGAAAATGTAAACAAGAACTACGTAAAACGACTGGCAGGGAACCTGGACGTTAGTACTCAATTAATGTTACTATTAATAATATTAGTGATAATTGCAGACCCCTTTTTGTATATCACACATTGTTGCTTGTTATTTCTCTAGAGCTTTGTAATTGGTTGTGTAATGTATGCCCCTTTTAAAAAAAATTGAAAATACTTTTCTTCTTTTTTCTTGTTTATATAAGCTTATAAAATGATGTGATTTACTTGTCTTCTTTCTCTTACATACTGTGATTCTCTGCAGTACCTAGCAAAGTGCTTTGTAAAATCCTATTTACATAAGCATTTTAAAACTTGAAGCATTTTCCACATAAGAGCCATGTTTATTGTATTATTTATCATATTAAGAGAAATTCTAGATATGACATCACTCATCTTTATAGTCTTTCAATACGCACTGCTATTTGAAATCTATATTAACACTTTAAAATAATTAGGAAATATATTTGCAAAATATGTGTATATATCTAGAGGTTCTTAGAAATACATTTTGAAATTATGACAGTCATGCAAATTAAGATAGGAAAAATCTGTACTCAAACCCACTACCTTACAGTTACTCAACAAAAGTTCCTGTGTATTATACTTAATCTTCTTCATATGCAAATCATTTAACTTAATATTATTGTATAACAAGCTCTTTCTCCATTTTCCTTAAATTTATAATAGCAGTGTGGTAGTCTATTACAGTTTTTAAACCATAGTGAAATTACCCATTTCCTTATAATTGATTATTTCCAGTTTTTAAGCTACAAATTGTGTTTCAATGAGCTTTTTATACTTGTAGTTTTTCCTTTTTTTTTTTTTCTAGGATTAATTCAGGATTGTTACCATAGGGTCCAAGACTATAAAAATTTTTTTTTTTTTTTTTGACTCTTGAAAAGAGTTCTGATAGTTGGTATTGCCAAAGGCAACACGAATAAGGTCCTTTGCCACTTTCTGCCAGCGGATGTTATAGTTATTAAATTAGCTAATTAATAATTGATGTTAAGTGATGTCTCACTTTACAAGGGACAAAATGATTGTTGACACATACTGAGTTTTGCATTGAAGTAGATGGTCATATTTTGAAATAATTTGGAATTAGCACAGTTATAATAAAGCATGTATTGTTAGAGCTAATTTAAAGAAAAACTCTTTAGTGCAACTTATTGCCTTACGTGATGAATTTGTTATGCTCACAATCGAAACTACTTATATGAAAATTTTAAAGTTTTTGAAGTTAAAAAAAAAAAGCTAAAAACCTTTAAAAATGTATTTCCGGCCTATAGATGCAATTACTGATTACTTGACTTAATGTGACATTTACTTTGAACTCTTACTATCTGAAGCCCAAATAACTATATGTAGAATTGGAAACCACTATTTTGGTTTTACAAATAGCCTTAAGGGAATCTTTTTTTTTTTTTAGTGGTGGAGGAAAGAGAAATTTACTAATTTCCTGGCAAATCAGGAAGTTGGCAGACTCCTGATTCAAAGTACCAACATCCTCAGAATCTTTATGTTGAGTTTTACTAGTAAAGCCAAGTATACACTGCCTTCCTTCTTAGTTTGCCTTCTTTTACCTCATTTGTAGGACAGGTCTTAGTATTTTAAAAACATTTATATGTATCACCGACTCCTTCCCTTTGCCCCTAAGACAAAACATAGGCATGTTGAATGAATAGGCATAGATGGTTGGAGTAGTTTCCTTGAGATGTGTAATTAGGGGAAGGAAAAAAAGGGGAGAAGGGAAGGGTGAGGAATAAAGAGAAAATAAGAAGGTGATTAGGGAGGAAGACATGGAAATGTGCAAGGGAGTAGATTTATTTTCAGCTCTCATTGCCTTCAGATTTCTTCACAAATTTCTTTGTAAACTACATGATAGGCCATCCTCCAGGTTTATTGAGAAGCAGTTGTGTACTTTTGGTCAAACTAATTCTGCATCTCTTTCCCATTGCCCTTTTCTATTCAGTTTTTAAGAAGAGCAGTGACTAGCTTGCTGGTTCTTTCTGCCCTGCTGTTGCTGCAGCCTGGGCCCTACAGCTTTCCCACAGTGTGAGTTTGTGCTTCAGTGGCACCGTTTCCTGTTAAAACCAAGGCAGGCCCCTGACTTTCTAGGTGGTTATTTACACAGGAAAGGACCTTAAAAGCTGTATCAGGACACATGACTTCATTGTGGTACAAGCTGATCAACTTGGTGCACAAATGGATCCCTGACTCTTTTCCATACCTTTTGGCCTCCTATAGGTCCAAGTGGTTGGAAAATTTAAAGATTGATGTAACCTGATTTTAGAACACAACTTAAAGATGGTTAGAATTGATGTTGTTCAGATTCACCTGGATAAAAATCAAGGTGAATGATACTGATATTTGAGTTTGTCAGGTGTTTTTTTTTTCCTTTCTAATTGTTGTAACATAAATTTACTATTCAAACTATTTTTTGCATGTTATTTAACAAAGTTATAGCTTTCCACACTGTGCAAAGCACTCTTTAAACAGTGGAAATTCAAAGGCACATAAGATTCTTGTACTCAAAGAGCAAAAGTAGAGTTAAATCCCTATATTTTCATGTAACTGTATCTAAGTTTGAAATATGTGCATGCATATGTCATTTACAAAGATGAAAACTATTTTGTCCCTATTTTATGATAGAAGAACCTAAATACCACTATTTTAATTTTTGATTTTTAATTCTAAAATGTACATGACATAAAATCTATCATTTTAACCATTTTTAAGTATATAATACAAGGTGATTTTTTTCACTATATAATTTAAGCTTTATATGAAGGAAAATTATATATAAAGTTTCACTAGAGAAGCACAAAGCTAAAAAAAATGATTTGCAAATCTTTTACTTGTTTTTGGAATTAAAATAACTGATTTCTTTCCCCCCGCCTTCCACCCTTTATTTTCTACCTATGTACTTGGTAGTTGGAGTATTGCCAAATTCTTTTAAACCCGTTTTTCTGCTAATGTGGAGGTCTTCTTTTGCCTCTACAAGGTCTTAAAGCAAAGATAACTTTTTCATGGAATGGATTTGCAATCCAGGTGTAATCTTTTTTTTTTTTTTCTTGAGACAGTGTCTTGCTTTGTTGCCCATGATAGTGTGCAGTGGCATGATCATAGCTCACTGTAAGCTCAGAGTCCAGGGCTGAAACGATCCTCCTGCCTCAGCCTCCCAAGTAGTTCAGACTGCAGGCGCATGCCACTGTGCCCAACTAATATTTCTATTTTTTGTAGAGATGAGGTCTTGCTATGTTGCCCAGCCTCATCTCAACCATTCCTAATAATAAAAAAAAAAAATTACAAAATTGACAACTGTGGGTACAGTTCAGTTGGCATAAATCATGGTCATTAATAGTCAAGTTTCTGAGTAAGGCTACCCAAACTCAACTGTCTTAATAGAAAAATCTTAGCAAATCCAAATTTTTAAAGGAAATAACATTTGCATTTTATCAAATAACATTTTCAGCCCTATTATGGGGACTCTAGGGAGGTGTGATTATCTGGCACTTATCAAGTGGGAAGAAATTAGATGCCTTTTATATATTATACTTGATCTCATTACTGAGATGTATCTGCAGTCATTTGGTTATGTTACCCAGTCAAATGCATTTTATTTTGCTTTATTGATTGATGATATCTACATTATTTTTTATGACAGTGACTGTTTATAAAAAAGGCATATTCTGAATTCCTTCGGGTACCTTTCATGCTCAGTCTGTTAGTAAATGATTATTAACTCCTGGATAGGACTATGGCAGTGGAGTGTGAGAACCTTTGCATCTATCTATTTAGATTACTCACTATTTTTTTTAAAACTTAGTCTAAACTGAAATGCCCAACCTGTGTAATTTACTAATATTCATAACCCACTTGTAGCACAATTAAGAACCTTCAAAATGACCTTGAAGCTATAGCATTAGATGGGGATCAGATATATTTGGGCACATCTGAGTGGATGAGCAACAGAAATTGCTCAGAAAATAGAAATAATTGGGAAGCAATGACATTTGCATACAGGTACTTCCTTTTGCCACCTTTGATTTTTTTTTTTTTTTTAGACGTGTGGTTTAATCTTAACTCCTGTTATTAAACTGCTTTAAGCTTCTTTCCAAACATCATAGCCAACTTGAAAGATTTATTTCCTTGCCTGCACTTTAAAGCACTGCTGTCAAACACAGTAAGCAAAGGCAAGCAATAGACTATAGATATAGCCCTCTTGTGTTTTTCAGTTTATTTGCATTTGTTCATGACTTCTAAAGCATTTTAAATTTCCAAAGGAGTTTACTTGCTTTAAACTCTATTACATATAAATTGTTACCTGAATGGATCTGTAAGAGATCAAAGTAAGTGTCAGCTTAGTAAATAGAAGAGATTTTTTTCTCTCTGAGCTAGTTATAAAGGGAGATTTCTTTGTCTTATTTATGTTGAGAACTTAACATAGGAAAACAGTGGGTTGTTAGAAAATTGTCAGGGAGAAGGTGGGTGTTGTTTTCTGTAGAGTCTCAAATATTTGAAGTCTATTCAAGTTGAAATAATTTAATTGATAAAAAAATCTATTAGATTACTTGGAGTTTCTCCTAATTTCCTACATTTTAGATCTTTTTGCCTCCTCCTCAAGTACTTTTGTGTTCAAAGAAACAAAATTTGCCTTAAACAAATGATTCTGCCTATCTCTCTTAAAATATGTTTTTGAATGAATTATGCTAACTTGTTAATACTGCCAGTTATTTTATAGGATACTTAAAGAAGACAAAATATATCAGGGGCCAAATGAATTTGTATTTATGGAATTATGATTTTGGTCATCAGTAGACCATTGTATTCCATAACTTGGAATGCATCATTGCATTTCATGTGTTTTCCATGTGCACGCTCACTCTTGTTTGCCCTCTCTCGACAGTGGTCCAGCTGATTGCTGCTGTTATCATTGAGGGCTCCTGGTGTATCAAAAAGAAGTTTTTGAGCATAACAAAATGATGTATATATGTATGTATATATATATATATTTGATTATTGGAAACAAAAGTTCTGTAGTAATTATACCTAGAGAATACCGTCAAATACATAAACCATTAGATGGTTAACCAAGGTGCTAAACCATGGAGATGTTACTATTCTGCTGAGTATTTGTTAGAGTGTGAAGTTAGAATGTGGAAAGTATTTTCTTCTGAAATAAGGTTGGCAGTTAGCTATGTGTTTGTTAGAGGTGGTCTGTTCTACAAAGCTCATTTCCTTTCTACCTGTTCACAATCAGCTGATGCTTCTGACCATATTAATTACACCCCTCCACGCTGCTATATTGAGTTAAATAGGGTTCCCACAAAATTTGTGTCCTCCTTGTGACCTCAGAATGTGACCTTATTTGGAAATAAAGCTGTTGCTGATATAATTAGTTAAGATGAAGTCATCCTAAAGTAGAGTGGCCTTTAATGTGGTATGATTGTCCTTAGAAGAGGAGGAGAAGAGACACAGAGACATAGACACACAGGGAGAACATGTGATAGAAGAGGAGATTGGAGTGATGTGTCCATAAGCCAAGAAACACAAATGATCATTAGCAACACCAGGAACTCCAAGAAAGGCATGGAATAGATTCTCCCCTGTGGCCTTCAGAGAGAGCATGGCCCTACTGACACCTTGATTTTGGAATTTCAGCCTTCAGAATTGTGAGAAAATAAATTTCTGTTGTTATAAGCTACCTCATGTGTACCACTTTGTTATGGGAGACCCAGGAAACTGATACACCCGCCAATAAACAGAGAGCAGCCTGAGTTTCCCTACTGTAGGCCTGTTCTTGAAGTGAACATGTAAGTAATTTTAAAGTTCCCTAAGGGTTAATACTACTGGAAATGGTATAAAAGTAGAAAATAAAAGGAGGACAGTTACAACAGTTCAGTGTATTCCAAAGACAAAGCTGAGCATCTGTTGTTGAAGAGCATTAGTTTTCAACCATAGTTTCAGTTTAGCATCTGGTGGGAAAGCTTTTCTGTACTGGGCCCCCATCCCCAGAGATTCTAATTTAGTTGGTTTAAGGTGGGGCCCAGACATCTGTATGTTTCAAAGATTCCCAAGGGAGTCTGGGACTATCCAGGGAGGGAAGGGAATCGCTGACACAGAGCAAAGAAGTAAGAACCGGTGGGTCTGGAGTAGTGCTCTAAACCCGGGCTGCACATGGCAGTCACCTTGGTGGCTTTTGAAACCTACTGTCTCTCTCTACTCCCCTCTTCTCCCTCTCCCCCCCCCTCCGCCAGAGCAGTCATTTTACAGAATCCTTTGTCTCACTATCTCAGGAACATCATGTTCTATTGGTAACCTCATCTATTAAAAGTTTCTTAGAGACATGGAATTATAATGACTTGGCAATGTCCAGGTCTGCCTTACTGCCTTAAACTAAAGTAGAATTAATAGAATAGGATTTATTATAGTAAGTCATCTTTTTTATTCTTGATGAGAAAAGTATGGGTAAGGCTATCAAGTCAAATGCCTGATCGTTCCAGATGTGAGTAGCAATTTTATGAACTTATTACCAACAAACCAGCTGATTTTACTCGTAACACTGTTCTTTTTCAGTTTAATTGAAAATGCTTTTTTTTTTTAAACGATGTCTTGGTTTTCTCTGTACAGCCTTTATCTAAAACCACCTTTTCTCCAAGATAGAGTTTGCCCCACAGAGCTGCATAGTGGCAGACTTCGAAGGGGGCTGGATCTTGACAGTAATGAAAAACCATGAGAATTGTCAGTCGTCTTTCTTCAAAATTGTGAAGGAAGTGGCTGGCATTAATATCTCCTTCCCATTTTGTATTTTGATGGAAAAATCTAAACACTTGTTTAATCTCCTTCCCCTTCACTATATCTATCTGGTTGTAGATCTCAGAAAACATATGTCTTAGAGAATTTTCATTTTTCCTGGTTCTGACTATAACACTGACTTCCTTAAAAATTGGAGTGCGTTCTAAATCATTGCATTTTGTCAAGTTTCCTAGTCCTGTTAAGACCTCGAGTGTGATGTATTAGGCATCACTAAAGTGGTGTTGCCATCTTTATAGGATTTGCCCAGCAGTGATTAGGGTACCCGTTTTCTTTCTTCCGCATAGCCGTGGTTCACAGGCTGAACAGGGAGTAGTAGAGAATGCCTCACTCCATCGTTAGCATGGACTGCTTGCTTTTTCTGCATCACTTTGGGTAGATGGAAGTTCACTAGCACTGTGTAATTTGAAAAAGACCCAAACGTTATTTGAACAATTTCTGAATTGCCTCTTGAAGTATATATTGCATAAAAAGATATTTGAGTAAATATAAACATGAAGCTTGTAAAGTTGCTTTTATAACCAAATTCCATGTAAGAATGATGTCATTTTAAAGGCAGGCTGGCTTTTTCTTTTCTTCCCAGATTGTCAAATTTCTTAAGACAGGGCCACAGGCCATGGGATTTCAATCCCCACACAACATAATGTCATCTTATATGTTATCCCCTAAAGATTTTGAAATTGTCGAGACTTTATGACTGGCTGACACTTATATTTAATGTCTGGGCCATGACCCTGAGCGGTGAGAGCATTTGATCGCAGGGACCATGGACTTGAGTTTATGTTACTGTTAGAAAGGTAGCTGAGAGAAAAGACCAGAGGGCTTCAATGTGCTTTATAGTCTGGACAATTTATTTTGCTTTTGCTGAGGAAATAAGGGAGTAGCTTTTTATCTTCTTAAAATGTTAAAATTGGAAGTGTTTTCCTCAAGAAAAAGGAATTTCCAAGAAAAGAAGAAATTGCATTTCTTAGTGTAATTACAAGAAATGCAAAGTTATGTTGATCTGTTTCCTACTTGTATTTAGACATACGATGTTAGATCTTTGATTTCAAGGAGTTAAGTTAAAAAGACCTATTATGAGTAAGCTGCTTGACAGAGAAATCTGATTTTCAACATGAACAACATAAATGGAAACTGCTTTCTCTCTGTGATAATTCTATAATTTTGTACTGATTTATGATGAATATACCTATTATCCAAAGAGAATTATAGTGAAATGGAGTTAAATTCAATTACTTTATAGATGAAACTCTTCAGTTTGATATCTTCATGTAGACAGTTAATAGTATGGGAATAAAAATATAGTTTGGTACGAAAAGTTTAAGAGTGAATTCTATTTGGTAAAACAGTTTTTTCCAATTTAATTTCAGTAGAAAAGACCAATATTAATTTTTGCATATTTGTATTTGGCATGTAATGAATTAAAATTTTAATTTACTTATGTACATGTAAGTAAATGCTCCTAAATATTCCTAAAATAAGACTTTTAGTTTGCCTCCATTGTTAGTTCCCATAGAAGACCTCTGGATTTTAAAATGTGGACCTCTAATATGTCTTTATAAATAAAAACAAATTTTTTTTCTCCTCTAGGCTTTACAAAAAATTTGGTCTGTACACTTTTTATAATTTCTATTAGGTGACTAAAGCATGCCTGATAATGGCTGTTTGTTTTCATTAGTAAAAAATAAAAACAAGGTGTGACTTTTCAATGTAATTGGTCTTGCTGAATCATCTGTAATAAGGCTAGGATGACTCCTAAAAATTTGAGTGTTATGGAGTCAAACGTATTTTCCAGTGAAACAGAAATGAAATGTTTAGTAAAAACTATATTTGTGAATGGTCTGAATAGTGACCCATTTCCAAAGGTGAATTTGCCTTGTTGAGATAATATGTATGGATTTATTTTGTGTCCCTTTTATTTTGTGTAGTGAGTGTGCCCTTAGGCCATTTGTTCATCTTAAGTCACTTTTGGACTTGGAGATAATTAGCCATGTATTATGAATAAGAAAGCAAAATAGATACCTGGGGTGTGGGCAGAGTAGAGACAGGGAGAGCCTAAAAATTTCCAGCGAGGAATTTAAAAATGAAGAGTTCATTGTGCAGAAACATTACTAATTTAAATTGGTAAAATGCCATTGAGTTTCCCTTATTGAGGATGTTGCCATTATAGATATATTAAATTTGTAAATTTAGTTTTAAATTGACATAAAGTTGTATGTATTTATCATGTACAACATGACGTGTTGAAGTATACATACACTGTGAAACAGGTAATGGTAGCTAATTAACAGCTGAGTGAACTTACATAGTTACCTATCATCGCAGTGAGAGTCCTTAACATCCAGTCCCTTTGCGCTTTTTAAGAATGCCATGTATTGTCATTAACTGTAGTCACTGTGCTGCATAATAAATCTCTTGGACCTATTCCTCCTATCTAACTGTAAATGTGTTTTCTTTGACCAACGTCTCCCCAGCCCTCCTTCCCCACACCGCTCCAATCTCTGGTAACCACCATTCTGCTCACTGCTTCTATGAGATCAACTTTAAAAAAAAAAAAATTCCACACATGAGTGAGATCACACAGTTTTGTCTTTCTGTGCCTGGCTTATTTCACTTAGTATGATATCCCCCAGATTCATCCATGTTGTCACAAATGGCAGGATTTCCTTTTTTTTTTTTTTTTGAGATAGAGTCTCACTCTGTTGCCCGGGCTAGAGTGCCGTGGCGTCAGCCTAGCTCACAGCAACCTCAAACTCCTGGGCTCAAGCAATCCTACTGCCTCAGCCTCCCAAGTAGCTGGGACTACAGGCATGCGCCACCATGCCCGGCTAATTTTTTCTATATATTTTTAGTTGGCCAATTAATTT